>CAAKHB010004392.1:5953-30285 GCA_901007665.1 Aeoliscus strigatus
ATTTTTGTTGGGGGGGGGGGGGGGGGGGGGGGGGGGGGATTAGGTCAACACTTCTGGTGTGACAAATCTTTGCTTCAAGGAGAAAAAAGAACATGTTCAAAGGTTCCTCCCCTGCACCTCTTGTTCCAGCTTCAGACATATAAATACACTCCTGCTGCGACACCATCAAACCCCTCCGACTGTTTGACACCCAAACTTGTACCAAAAACAAAAAGCACACTGACGTGGGGAGTCGAAGTGTGCAGGAAGGTTTGTGTCGCTTGACAACGTACGAGGTGACAGATTTACCTTGTGCTCACAAACAAAACACTCGTCTGTGGAGCTCCTTTGATATTTGGTAGAAAAATGATAAGGTGCTTGAAAAATAAATACTCCCCTGTTCAGAAACTCACTTTGCATGAAATCGAAATATGAGCAATAATTCCAGCTCGTGGTCAACTGCAGAGAACGGACGTCAGCAGACCTTTGACAATGTCAGTGGGTGAACAAAGCTGTAGCTAAAGGTCAAATGTTTCCTCTTTCCTCTGTCATCGTCTCATCATGCTAGCAAACCCCTCGTCATTGTCGTTCTTGTCAATAATGCTAATGTTAGCACTTGATTCTGTCATGAACTTCTGCAGACCTGAGATTTGAAAGTGATTTTGAAATGTTACAGTACAATTTATTTAAATTGTACTTTGAACACATGAATGTGACACGTGTACTCAATACCACCCCTGCAAAATTCAGGGCCCCACTTGGGCCCCCCCAGTCCAAGAACTCTGGACACGCCACCGGTCGCAGGACTGAAGAGACAATGACGCTGATCAGACGGTGAGACTGTCTATCTCCTGGAGTTTAGTGCAAATGTCCGAGCATTAGCAAAGCTTCAGCCGCTCAGGAGGAAAAGACACACAAACCAGAAGTCCATACCTTGGGGTATCCGCGGACGGCACAGCTAATGGCTGTGGTGTAACCTGCGACCACACTTCTGTCCACCAGGGGCGCTGTGAACTTTGGAGATGTGCTGTTGTCCTTCTCTTTGAAGGGAGGACGGTTGTAGTCCAAACCTGGACAGGTGCAGAAGGTGTCGAATATCTCTAATTTCACAACTTGAGAACACACACAAAGCCAGATGCAGACTGACAAAGCTCCTACTCCACCCTCACCACACACACACCCGGCCGATGCTTTCTTCTCCAGGCTGGTCACATTTACAACTTGTCTCCAGTTGGACCATTTTAGCTGTAAGCAGCCATGTTGGGATAGACACTCAACAACAAAAACTATGGGAAAAATACCTTGCTAACTACTGCCAAATGACCAAACTACATCCTGCAGAGGGAGGGGGATGTTCAGTGTGACTGCACAACGAGCAGCACAGTAAGAAATGATAAATGGCAGCATTTTTTTAGCCGTCCACCTTGACCCTTTAACTCATGCTAGCATACTGTGGGGTACCGTAAAAGTCTGCCCTCTCCCAGCTGACTTACTTTCGTGATCATTTGCGTTATCAAATGTTATTTGTATGTATTTCTGTGAGTGAATTCTCAAGCAATTAGTCACGAGCAACCAAGAACTAGAAAGTGAATTATTTAGCACTTACAAATTCATACATACATATCTGATATTTTTCGTCACCGTCCTGACGCCAGCCCGTTGTCACGTTGGCTCCATTCACACAGCCTTGGTCTCAGCGTGCATGAGACCTAAAGGCATCGTTATCATGTTCAGTCATGCTTCTCCTCACCTGTTTTGATAATGGCGGCAGTGTTCTTGCTGATGCCGGGCTCGTCGCTGAGGCCGCAGATGTTTTCACTGAACACTCGAAAAGAATACTCGTTCCCCATGACCAGGTCGGACACCGTGCAGCTGGGCCTGCGGTTGTGCTCGTAGACCGTGAACCAATCCTGACGGGAGCGAGATGGATAGAGAAGCACAGGAAGAGAGAAAGAGGCTTACAGCTGATGATGAGATGAACATAAGCTGAGGAATCTCCTATCACCAGCATCCATGTCCTTCCTCTTCCTGCGTATCCGTACAGCCTAAAGGCTGTGAGAGTATGGAGAGACTTCTTCTCAGACAATGGCAGTTATATAAAAGTCTGTCTTTCTTCTCCAGAAAGGATGCAAATGTCCAGATGCCAAAACTCTCTTCACGGCACTAACAATCAGGTGCAATGAGATGCAAAACCCTCAGTACCCCAGATAATCTGTCAGCGATAGTTTCAGAGTTTGCAAAGCCCCCCCCCCCTTTAGGCTCATATTGGTGGAGAGTAGTTTTTACATTACGATTCAACGTATCAAGGAAGAGGATGTTGTAATCAAAGCTGCACAATATGTGAGAAAAATCTATCTGCCAAAATGATTTTCAGAGTGGCGGTGACGGTCAGTGGGATGTGGGTCAGTGTGTCGGGGACGGGACCGGATGCTCCACAGGGCTGTAGGTTGGACACCCTGATGAATAGAGGTTAACATCATACACAAACACTAGCTCTAACTAGCTAAATGTATCATGGTGTTTTCCAGGAAACCACCATGTGTGGTAAAAACACTCGATCCAATTTGGTTTCTTGACAATGTTTATAAAACCAGAGAGCTCTGTTTGCTTTTACAACGCCAACATGGCTGCCAGTGAGTGACGCTCACCTTGGTCTTCAGGTCAGACTTCTGAATAGTGTAACCCAGTATCTCACAGTTTCCGTCGTCTTTGGGCGGCTTCCACTCCAGCGAAGCATTAAAACCCCAGACGTCTGTGACGGTCACGGCGATGGGGGGGCCGGGCTTATCTGGCAGGTTTTCGAGAGGAGACAATGTTGGAAACTACGGAAACTGGGACAGCTGACAGCGACAATCCTGATCAGAAGTCCCACGCATGCTATCTGTGGTGGGGAAGGAGACAAACGGACCGAAAGGAACTAATGAACCACTGAGCAAACCAGCAAAACCAGTGAAACCAGCGAAACCAGTGAAACCAGCGAAACCAGTGAAACCAGCAAAACCAGTGAAACCAGTGAAACCAGTGAAACCAGCAAAACCAGTGAAACCAGCAAAACCAGTGAAACCAGCGAAACCAGTGAAACCAGCAAAACCAGTGAAACCAGCAAAAAACAGAAAAAACAGCAAAACCAGCATCTTTTGGCGATGAGACGCTGTTCAGACTGTTGTTAAAAAAACAAAAACAAAAAACATGACGAAAACAACCCAATTTGGGCTTCTTCTACCTCCAGAGCAAACGCAGCCAAAGTTTGTTCCAAATTCACGGGCAAACATCACAGTTTCAGAATAATAAAAACAGAATAAAAAATGAGGCTTGAAAAACAGCTGAACAGATTAGACAAATACACATGTACTGCTGTTGTGTTTTTGAAACGTGTTCATCAAGCTGACGTCCGACAGCACAGAGGTCCAAAGGACAGGAACCTCAGAAGAAAAAACTTCTTTTGTCATGAGCCTCGAGCAAGCAGAAGGAGGGGAACAAACCCTGATCAGAAGACGCCTGATTCCTGCTGGGATTCTACGGCAGCACTGACCCCCCGCTGCCCCCAGGGACAGGCTGCCATGTGTAGAAACTCAGAGACGATTGAAAATGAATTCTTCAGTGGTCCATGGACACTGATGGATGGTCGGCAGCTCACTCAGCTACGATACTGTGACACGGCAAACTTTGATCATCATATCATAGAAAAATAATGACAAAGGTTTTAGGCTACGACACTGAAGAACTATTGTCTTATATTAGCAAGGTAGCAAAAGCGAGCCAGCGATGCTAGCAGCCATGACGTGAGTGGTGTTGTAGTTGTGGCAGCGTTCCATTATATTCCTCTGAACACTTTCTTTAAGCAAAAAAAAAATACAAAGAACAAGAGATACAGTAAGAGTTAGTGCAGTTAGGGGCCTTGGAACAGGTTGTTGACAAATGCCCTATGACATTGACTTTTAACTGAAGACCCCTGCCGATTCTAGAAGGGGGTGTTCTGTAGTACTTTGTAAGCAGCAGACGCCTGACCGTGCACGGCTCTTATCGTAATCACAGGAACTGGATTGTGGATTTGACGCAAGGCCAGTGTAAAGAAATCCATGAAGTCCTCGGGATGGCTTAATCAGCACTTGGCAGCCCCGGTTTGGAGCACTTGAAAGCAGTTGAGGAAATGCTAATCGTCTTCATCTCAGCTATGTGCCTGAGTTTAGTGGCGTACTGGAAAGCGGCTGGCACAGATCTGACTCACTGAGAAGTCATATGCTGCGCTTGGCTGGATTACAGAGCAGAAGAATACAGTATTTATCACTGATCCTTCTGTGTGGCCTGACTGTACACACGGCGCCGCACAGATTCACTGTACACGCCTGTTCACTGTCAGGAATCTGTCAGTAATCTCAGCACACTCACTCTGCTGCAGCACAGACTGTGATGCCTGTTAATCCTTCTTCTACCGTCTCTACCCAAACGTTGTTGGTGACTGATTGAAATGGAAAAAGAACAGCACTAACACAAACTGATTTGACAAAAGAACCTGAAAATTTACAACACTTTGGGTTTTTTGCAACAAAAAATATATAAAATAAAACTGGGGTTTTTGACAGAAGAGGATCGTCACATCAACATGGAATCATTGTGAGAACATCCTCAGAATTCACACTTTGTCTCAAAGACATTTTTACATGTTGATCTCACGGCAATTTGGGATTTAAAATCAAACTTTTTTTCTCAGCATTCTGACAAGGAAGTCAGACTGAGATTAAAGTCAGTTTTCTGATCTGAATCTCCGAGCTCAAATACATTTTTTACATGTTTTTCAGTCTCAGTCATTTTTTTAAATTTTTATTTCATGTGTCTCTAATCCTCTTCCGTAGTTTTGGGACTGGTTTGGACTACAGGGAATATTTAACAATCATTTTCCCAATGTGCTTGGAACAGTTTTCAAATGAAGTCAGTGATAAATAACGCCGTTTTCTTGTCAAGCCAACAGACTTCAAACCACACGCGCTCCGTCACGTCCCCTCACTGATCAGAGAGACGCTCATCAGCTCAACCTTCTCAGCGGAGTACGTGACAAGAGTAGCCCTGAAACTCCAAACCTAACACCGGTCTACATGCAAATAATCCCATCAGAGCGCACTCTGACCCGAGAAGATGAGTGGTAAAATGAGGGGGGAGCCGGCGGCCGGGGTGGCAGCGACGGAGCCGGGATTATATGGGAGGGAGATGATTTCCTACTCTGAGTCACAGATCCATACAAGTATGGAATTAGGAGTTATCACGTGTGCGTGTGTGTGTGTGTGTGTGGGGGGACTTCTGACATGTCACAGATTTGGGCTGAAGCATCATCCCCTTCCAAACAGGTTATTAACTCTGCACCTTCTGAAGGTCTTAGCGCCATGAGAGGACACACAGCGGGTGGAGAGCTAGCGACGGGACTGACCTACAATCTGGATGTGGATGTCAGCGCTGTCCGTCATGTTCTCGATCTGGACAGAGAGCGTGTACTTCCCGGAGTGGGATCTCTCTGCGGAGCGGATGAAGAGGATGGTGTCCACTTCGCTGGTGCGGCTTCCCACCGTTTTGTCCTCCAGCGGCGCGTCGTCTCTGAGCCACGTGACGACGGGGCGGGGCTTTCCCTGTTGTCCAGGGCAACAAGGTCAGAAGATGAAGACCGAGAAGCGGCAGACGTCGACACATGAAGAAGTCGTCATCGTGCAATGTACAATGTACAAGTGCGACACATCGTAATGACAGCAGCATGAGCTGTTCTCAGCTTTAGGTTAGTGTAAATAGTCACATAGGTACGGTACTCCAAAGTATGCCAGTGTGAACGTCGCACCGGGGACATGTCGGTGTTAAAATCACAACGAGCGTGTTCACAGTGCTGAAAGATGACCAAAGATTCAAAAGATTTCATTTGGGCCAAACGCCCAACAGACGTGGTCAGCATGTGTTCACTATAGTTTTCATCATGTATTCTGTAGCTGTTGTTTTCTGAGGGAGCGGTCCCAGAGGATGAATCCAGTTCCTATCTGATCTAATTTCATCTAGAAGAACAAGGAATGAGCATCTGGCACAATCAGACACCGTCACTGCCAACAGGCCAGTCAGCACTTCTACATCTGACGTCTCCTGCTTGACTTTTGATCCAGGTAACTTTTTACTTTTACTCTACAGGGGCTCTCTCTCTCTCTCTCTCTCTCTCTCACACACACACACACACACACACACACGATGCGATGACCTATTTTTAGTGATTCCCCGCATGGCTGCTTTTGCTTTTTTGGCTTTTTACATTTCAGTTCAGTTTTAAATATTTCAGTCGGATATTTGTTCAGTGTGAAAGCAACACAGACCTGGTTTTATTCATGTCTTAAAACACTGATTTTCGTGTCCAACAAAGCAACAGTCCTGGACTGACCTGGAAAGGGATCACCAGGTTCACCTTCTCGCCCACGACCCTGATGAGTTTGGTTCTCAGCTGGCGAGGCAGACGGATCTTTGGCCGCTCTGAGGAGATAAATCATCTGTGAACCGGTGGGTGGTTCTGGGGGAGTGCAGTCCGATGCACAACACGTACACACTATGTGTGTGTGTGTGTGTGTGTGTGTGTGTGTGTGTGTGTGTGTGTGTAGTAGTAGGAATGTAAATGATTGAGAGCGGAGAAATACTTTAAAAACACATGCTCCGTGCAGTCCTGCTCCAATGTGGCAAGTCTGAAAAAATGCACAGAAGTTCTAAAACATGTGTCTGACCTACAATCTCTCTGATGGTCACACCCTGGGAAAGCGTGGCAGGGGGGCTGCGTCCAGCGATGTTGACTGCGACCACTCTGAACAGCATCTTCTCCCCCACTGGGAGACCCTTCACCCTGTACTGGTTCTTCTCCACCAGCCCCTCATTAGCCTGCACCCACTGGTCACCTGAGGGACGATGGAGGAGATGTAAGCACGAGCAGCATGTCTGTCTTATACTTCACACTTCATCCGACAAATCGCACCGTTTCTGATTGTGGGTGGAGTCGTTTCAAGCTCATGATGGTTTTTATAGACTGTATAAAAAGAATGGAAGTGATATGTGACTTCTGTCCCACGTTGGAGGAAGTGACTCCTTAAAATGTGCTATTTATTCATCAGTGATTGCCTGTAGACCTGTGAAGCATTCATCTGTGACTTATCACCCATTAATATTGACATCACGTCTTTGGCACATTATGTCTGATTTTATTTACCGATGTGGTACTTGTGTCTATTCACTGCTGAGTTCTGACAACTTGGAGAACCTTCCTCAAACCTTCAACACAGACGCTATCGCTGACGCTACGTTCACGCTATCAAACTGTGGAGCACCGGAGTTACAGGGCAAACGGCTCCTGAAAGCCAAAAAGTTGCACTTTAGTGCCAAGTTGTTGTCAATACGGTAATGACTCCCTGGCTTCCAGCAACAGAGCGAATGGGATTACCGTAACGACAGCAAGACGGATGTTCTCAACTTTTAGGAACTGACGGACGTTTTCTCCAGAGTTAGCTAGCGCCAACGCAGCGCCAGGTACCATGGGTGATGAAGGGTTAATCCTGGTCTGCTGACAGAGACAATGAACTGTAGAAATGTCTCAGACAATGTCGTCTCTTTGGCTCTGGACCTGATAAGACCACCATCCATTAGGAACTTACACACCCATGTACATTTAAATGGTGGAGAATAGTTTGTATATATTTACTTCCTTCTCTGCAGTACTCGATGATGTAACCGTCGATGCCGCCTGCGCCGATTCTCTCTGGAGGACGCCACTTGAGCATGCAGGTAGTGTCTGTCACATCATCCACCACGAGACGAGTGGGCTCGCCAGTGGGGGCTAAGAGAGACAGGAGCTAATGAGTGCGCTAATACCTGGTGTAAACGGCACGAGAGGCAGGTTAAGCTGCATCAAAACGAGCATCGTGTGAAAAGCCGCCATTAATGAACCATTCTGCTAATGACAAATGACAACGCACCGATGGGCATGAAGGGCTTGGAGCTCACACTGGGCTGAGAGATGCCGATGCCGTTGACTGCAAACACTCTCATCTCGTAAAGTACTCCTTCGATCATCTTCTTAGCCTCATACGTGGTGGATTCATACACGTCAAAGTTGAGTTTGGTCCATCGAGACGAGCCGATCTTCTTCCTCTCCATCAGATAGCCTGGAGGAAGTCAGTGGACAAGGTGAAGCATTCACACCGTTCGTCTGGAAAATAGTCAGAAAATACCGCGGCGGCGTGGACAGCTGTTTCCTCCCGGGAGGCGGAAGCCTCAGATGGTAGCGTGAGATGCCGTGTGTCACCTTTAATGGGCACGCCGCCATCGAAAGCAGGAGGGTCCCATGTGATCGTGGCACAGTCCTCGCCAACCGATGTGCACTTGACGTTCTCGGGAGGGTTGGGCACATCTGCAGAGGCAGGTCGCAGTCGGGGACGGAAGGAGATGGAACATGAAAGAGAAGTGACAGACGGCAGAGAACAGAAAACACAGAGAGCGTCGACACAGAAAGGAGAAAACAAACCGAAATGGTCGACAATGGCGGGCCGAGAGACGGGTTGGACCATTTAATACCGATGGTGTCCCTGGCCCCACGGTCAGGATGGCATACTTTGGAGGACCGTAAGTATGTGACTGTGTCACTGGGTTCCTCTACACCGTGTGAAGGAGAACTCACCCATCGGCCATGAGAAGGAGGTTGATCAACGTTTCCTCCTTCTCACGGCCACTGGATGACGGTTAACGTCCGATCCAGTGTGGCGAAGAGCTAGCAGGAGGAGAAAACCTCCATCGATTGTTGCTGTCTTTACAGTAATCCTATTCGTGCTGTTCCTGGAAAACCGCCAAGTCATTACTGTAACGATTGGAAAAGTTGAAGAGAGAAATGCAGAAAATGGGTACAGACGATGACGTTTGTGTCCCTGATGCTCACAGACAAGAAGAGTAGAAGCCACTGACCCACAATCTTGACAATGAGTTCAGCCTTGTCCTCTCCTGCGGGGTTGTTCACTGTGATGGAGTAGTGGCCCTCGTCCTCTTTCTCTGCCCCCTCGATTACGAAGCTGCTCAGGGTCTTCCTCATCTCCACGCGCACCCTCCCCTCCGCCCCGCTCACCTCCTACGGCAAAGACGAGAGACGAGGGAGATTGTTGAGGGGATGAAACCGATTCACTGGGTGTCTGTGTCCTCACTTTGTTTCCTTTCATCCAGCACACGGTGGGGGCCGGGTCTCCTGTGATCTCCACGTCCAGCCGGAGTTTGTTTCCCGCCACCACGGTAATGACATTCTGGCTGCCGGTGCCGCTGGTGTCCAGGTGGATTTTGGGAGGGTCTTTGTTATTGGACAGACAGACAGACAGACACACAGAGACAGACAGACAGACAGACACAATTAGGCTTCAGACCCCAAATATTGGTTCAAAAGATGAATTAAGTTTGTACATTGAATCGTCGTACGTTCATTATGTACTAGTACTTTCATTATGTAGTAGTACGTTCATTATGTACTAGTACGTTCACTGTGTGCTGGTACGTTCACTGTGTACTAGCATGTTTAGCACATGGACTGTGTGTGAGCATATTCTCTGTGTATCTAGTATGTTCCCTGTGTATTTAGCATGTACACTGTGTACCAGCACGTACAGTGAACATGAATCTGTTCAGGAAGTGAATCCACATGGTTGGTTCACCCAAAGGATTCAGTGTTTTGAATGGATCGTTTGCGACAAACCCTTTTGTGTCTACTGTGTCCAGCACATCAAACTTTCACCGTCACTGTGGACCAAAGAGTCCTCACATATTTGACTTTTTTGTTCAGTTGTTCGTGCGTTCCTCGCTGTTCACTGCCAGTGGAACATTTATTATTCAAAGAATCCTTTTAAAATCCCCCTTCTTTGACCCTGATGAGGGTGACACTGTTTTTCTTGTAGGTTTTACAGGGTGAGACATGAATATTGGCATGAAACGTCCCACTGGTGCAACAATCTGAGACCAGCATCAACATCGGCCCCGTCTCATTCAGGTGACATGTCGTGTAAGAGCAGGACATCCAGGTCCACGTTTACCTTGTCGTGGAACATAGTCAATCTTGATTTCTGAGAGGAAAAAAAGAAACGTATCAGTGTTTCTGAGCGTTCTCTGTCTTTAGCTCACGTTCAGAAATGTCTTATGTGTCGGTTCACACGCATCTCTGACCCAGGAAGTTGAGTTTAGCTGACAGAGAGAGGGCGTAGCCATCAGGCACGAAGGTGTAGTCCCCAGCATCCGAAGGCTTCACGTCATTAACCGTCAGCTTGTGGGTCCTGGAGACGTGACAACTGCTGTTACCAAGGAGACAACACTCATCCTGACCCACAATTATGCAAAAGGTAGTTGCCCTGGCAACAGCTTCCATCAGGCAACATCAGCGAGAAACGTGGAAAGGTTTTCACCTTGTGTGACCTTGTGTGTCGCCTCGGCAGCAGGAACAGAGGGGTTTCTGAAAGCGTGTGTGTGTGTGTGTGTTGCGTAAATCACCGGTGTGACAAACCATGACTTGAACGTGACCTCATACCTTCCAATGTGCGTCATTTTGATGCGTTCGCTGGCTTTGACTTCCACTCCATCCTTGTACCATTTCCCTGTCACGTTCTCGTCGGACACTTCACACTTGAACACAGCCTGGTCGGTGGCCTTCACCGTCAGGTCAGCGATGCTCTGCAGAACCTGCAGCTCCTTATCTGCAGCAGATCAACGCCGTAGTCACAGTTACCTTGTAGTTTGGATGTAGACCTACTTCACAAACCAGGATTAACCCTTAGGACCATTTAACCCTTTAACTCCGACAGTATCGTTGCCAATGCATTCACGCTAGCATGCTTTGGAGTACTTACTACTTCGAAGTACTTACACGACTATTTCCCTATCAGAAAACTTGGAACAGTTCCTGAAAGTTGAGAAGTGTCACTCGATTCCTCGACCTGAAGTTGCCCTTCGTATCCAAGTTGATGTCATTACAGTAATGACACGCCAGCTTCTGGCAACAGAGAGAAAGGGATTGCCGTAATGACAGCACCATGGCTGTTCAACGTTCAGGAACCGACAGACTCTCCTTCTCCTAGATCCTCCTTCACACCAGGTAGAGGAACCAAGAAACACTCTCAGCTTTCAGGAGCCGTTTTCTGATGGTTGTCACAGATACTCTCACAGCATGAGAGAGCATGAATGTACCGGCAGCGATACTGTTGGTGTTACAGGTTGAAGGGTGGTTTTCCAATGCTGTAAAGCATTAAAGAGGGTAAATGTGATTGCTGCAAAACTCAGCTCCCCACCCCCCCGTCAAAAAAGACACGCCTTACCAAACATCTGTTTTAGCCATGTAGCTAATGACCCTGACGAATAATATGATAAACACTTGAAACTGTGATTAATGAAGTATAATTAATCACAACATGGGTAATCACTAGTTACTGCGTTCCATGCTTGTCAGAGTGGGAAGCATCAACGCGTCCTGGCGTGGAAAGCTCCTAATTGAGCAGACAGGAAGTGTCTGTCAGTAAACTGACTGTTTCAATCGGCAGTTTAGCCTTAACACACACACAAAGCACGCAACTTTTACTTGTTAAAAGAAAATGTCAGACATGATGATGACGAACAGAAGGAAAATACCTTCAACTTCCAGCTCTGCCTTCGACTCTCCTCCGTTGGTGAAGGCGTAGTACGTTCCAATGTCCTCCTTAGTCGCTTCATTTATAATCAAAACGTGCCTCTTCCCATCCTTTTTAAATCTGTACTTTGAACCTGCATTTTCTTTGCTCAGCTCGACTCCATCCTTCATCCTAATGAGAGTCACACACACACAGACGGAGAGGTGAGCGTCCTCACGGATCATAAGGTCTTGGCACTTTGTGGAAAAGATGTGAAACATATTGAAATGTTCTTCAGCATGTGGATGGATGTGACTTTCACAGTAAAGTAAGAAAAAACGGTTTATTTAGTAAAAGCGCTGACAAGTCCTCATCTGCCAACTTGCTTCTCCTCCTGGACGTACAAAAACCTTTGATCTGTGGATGCCTTCAGAAAAACTGCTTATGAACAATAAAACAAAACTAGTGTTTCCATGGTTCCCTCCCCCACTATCACCTTTCGTACTGTTGACACGTTTTGGGTTCATCCTTGTCTGGTTCTGAAGTTCTTCCTGATGTTTTGTCCACATTTCTATGCCACAGCAGTTCAGTCGCAGCGGAACAAATCTTCAGTTCATTCACCCAAAAGAACAAATTTTGCACGAGTTGGTCGCAAATGGGACAAAACTAGTGTGTCCGAATTTTGAGTTTTGTGCTTGTGTTTCAATCATGTCATCAAAAAAGTGGACTGAAGGTTTTGTTTCCCACTGCCTTGTCCTGTGTCAGTATGATATGAATACGACTTCACGGTCTTCTGTGTTCACATTCAAGTCTTAAAAAACACCCGGCCAACACCCTTGTAGCTGCTGAGCTGCCTGCTGAGGATTGATACAAGGAACTGTTGCCCCCAAGGGACAGTCTGGTATTCACCATTTGACGTGGGCTCCTTCCTCTGACACCTCCACTTCAAACTCCACCCTCTCACCCACCACAGTGTGAACGTCATCCAGCAGCTTAGTGATGGTGACCGGAGGCTCTGAAACCCAACAGAAGGCTTCGGGTTAAACCTTGAACCAGCTGGAAAAAAGAATTGAAAGGATCGTCTTCCAACAAACCCATGGTTCCATTCATGGAACACTTCTTTTCGATATCTACATGCTGGCCCTTGCTCAGATTCTGCAGTACCTTAAATATCTTATCATACATATGATGATGACACACGACGAGTCATCCAGTGAGTGGATGTGGCAGAACTTCCTTCCAGAAAACACAGAAATGCAAGAAATACATTTAGAGTAAGAAACATGTATCTCTACTTAGACCAAATGTATTTCTGACTGATTTGCTTGTTTTGTTTTTGATACTGATTCTTTTTTCTCACTATATGAATTTTGTCCATCTGACTTTTGAAGAAAAGGCCTCCTGCAGTAAAGTGCTCAGTTCACGTATCCATGGGACAAATTCAGCAGGAAAAAAATCTGGCACATATATGAGGTCAAATGCATCATGATTGGGAACCGACATGGGCGATTTAATGACAGCAGCCATTTTGAACAGACCAAAAAAGGCCCTTCGACTGCTGCAGTGGAATGAGGATCCACTCCAGAGCAGATTCCATCAGTTCATGTCACACAGGTCTTAATCAGGGATATTGTCAGTACGAATATGTTGATCAAATGCAGGTCTCAGAAACTAGTTCAGCAAATATGACACAAATGAGGTTAATATCATGAGACTTTTATGCACAATGCAATGTTACATGACAACAAACATAAAAGTTTCACAGACAATGAGCGAGTGCAGCGTGCTAACGTGTTCTATAAAAGCACTGAATTAAACTGATGAGAAACAAGAAGGCACTGACGAGCCTCAGAAGACAGATGCTGCTCAACGGAGCAGAAAAGAACAAGGATTCCTCCAACGAGTGTGACTCATCTACCTTTGACGAAAACCTCTGTGTAACACTTCTCCTCCCCGACCACGCACTCATAGGCTGCGTCATCCGACAGGTTGCACTTGTTGATAGTGAGCGTCCGCTTGTTGCCCACGCTCTCGAACACATACCTGGACACGGGGATGACGGGACGAAACAAATGAGAATAGATTGATGAGTAACTTCTCTCATGTACGAGGAGGAAACAACGCCTCCCGCACTCCCCCGACACACGTCTGACACACACAAACAGACACACGCAATGACAAACACCAGAGGCCGACGGCAGTGCAACAGTCCCGTCACACGGGACGGAGGCTTGTAATGGGAGAGATTTCCATGGTTACAACCTGCGAGGCACGAATGGAGTGCCAGGGAAACCATTGGTGTTAAAGAGTTAGGGAGATTCCTCAGAGGGACAGATGTTCAAAACCCCTTCACGCCTTAAGGATGAAAACTTCTCATGTGTTGGGTTTCATTGGTCATGTCAACATTTGTGTTATCTTGGCCAAAGTTCAGGTGAATCCATAAAAGTTGCTTTGGGGCCTGATTACGGTTATTTTTGACAAAGGGTCTCAGAGTGAATGAATCTGAAGATGTTTGCGTGGTTACGACCCAGACAGATCTTTCCTGATGCGATAACGTCATAGCCCCGCCTCTCCCTTAGCCCACATGCACTAACCCTGCCCACAACAACAATGGCGGCTCAGTGTCGCGTACAGAAGCTGCTGAGACTGACATGTCTGTTGATCCGTCCAATCAAACGTCTCCTTTCCAGCTCCATTTGTATTCACCGCCATCTTTGTTCCAATCACACCACGTGGAATTCTCTGTTTGGGGTGTGTTTACGTGGCAGTGTTCCAGCCCCATCACAGGCCTGGAGAACGTGCAGCGTTTGACCTGGTTCATGTGGACGCACACATGTCTGTATCCATGGTGACACAAACCCAGTCCTTTCATTGCAGGGGGCCCCAGTCGGACAGAGCCGTGCTCCAGTGACAGTTCATGTGTCGTCACTTGGGTTCTTTGGTGTGTCTGGGCGGGTATCGAGGGTTTGATGGTGGTGGCATTCCCAGCAGCTCGTGGCTGTGGTGCGTTTGATCCAGAGGTCCCACAGTAACTTTCATCATAGATACAGGATGATGACGAGTGAAGTCCATGACAATATTCAAAATGGCGGATGGTTGAATCATTGAAAAACACTCGACAGCTGTAGTCTCTTCAATAAAACACCCAAAGAAGCTGTGGACGGAGGGGTAAGAGAGAGAGTCACCGAGCTCAGCGAGCTGAAGCAGCCTTTTTTTCTCAACTGACTCTTGTTACAATCACAGCGCTACAACAGATTGGCAGTGTATGAAACAATGGCGCTTAGTTACTTTAGATCCACTGATTATCACAGATGTTCTTATCTCAACAACACGGTGGTCAGCACTGTCGCCTCACAGCAAGAAGGGCCCTGGCTCCATTTCTGGTTTATCTGTGTGTAGTTTCCATGTTCTCCCCATGTCTGCGCAGGTTCTCTCCGGGTACTCCGTCTTCCTCCCACCTCCAACACCATGCTGAGGTTAACCGGTCCCTGTAAATCCCCCGTAGGTGTGAATGTGAGTGTGAATGGTCGTCTGTCCTTCACGTGGCCCTGACGGCCTGGTGACCCGTCCAGGGTGGACCCTGACCTTCACCCCTTCACCCGCCCTTCTCCCTCTCCATCCGGCGTTGCCTCTCTGATTGTTGTGAGTGGTGATGCGGACTGTGGCTGTGTCACTAGCATTAGCGTACCAGTAACCTTCCGTCACGCAGACCCATCGTTCATATGCACAAACACCCGCGCAGTGCACCATGTCGACCGTGTTAACGGGCTCACTTGGCTGACGGTTTAATTTCCTGTCCGTTCTTAAGCCACTTGATCGGAGCATTGGGGTCGGTCACTTCCACGGTGAGCTGGATCTTCTTGCCTTTGTCCACTGAGTAAGCTGGATCAAGCTTCCTCAGGAAGGCTGAAAAGAAAGAATCCTGTTAGTAAACTGCTTAATAACCCAAATGATCCAAATCCAGTCCCAAACAGAAGCCGGTGTATGCGAGCACATGTTCCACCAGCTCGTTGCTGCTACTTCCTTCGGTGTTCAATCACCTGAACACATTTCCTCCACTGTTTGTCTCCCATCTTAACCTCGCTGCTCACCGTCACTCTTCTTGGGCTCCACCTTCTTCATCTTTTTCAGCCTCTTCAACATCCCCCTCAGGTCCGTGATGCCGTACTGGAAGGCGATCTTCTCGTAGTCACAGGGTTTGGCCGCCTTGAGGATCTCCCACACATCCACATCTTCTTTGGGCCCTTCCTCTTTTTTCGCCCTGAGTCCAATTACAAGCCAAGTTGAGAATACGACACAAAAATCAAGTCGGTGAGAAGAATTTGTGTGTTTCACCTTTTCTTGAGCAGGGCACTGAAGTCTAGGTCGCCAGCATCCTCACCTGCCTCCCCACTGCAGCAGAGAGAAAGGAGAGTTGGGAGATTAATGCCACCACAAAGGCCCCGAATTATTAGAACACTGATGAATTGGAAAAAGAGAAAAGAGCATTAGAAAAAATAATCCTCCACATTAAACAAATCCTAGAAATAGCTCAGAAATTCCAAGACACATTCATAAAGCCACCAAAAACAAACCTGGGGGGGGTTTAATGAATTACTGCCTGTGGGTGAAGCTTACCCTTCTTTCATCCTGTGTTCAGATAAACGTACAAATAGGATAAGTGACACACGTGTTTGATGGACCACGAGTTAGCGACATGCCCTAAATACAAGCAACAGAGGAAATTCACAAAGGACACGCACACGCTGGCACAACACACGTCCCCATAAATAATATCACATGTTACAGATGACGCTGTCGACGGAGGGGGAGGCAGCATGTTCACTTATTAACATCATTTACAGCAACCACATCATCTGAACATCGTCTTCTGCAGGAGGTTTGAATGACCCGGACACGGTGGCTGCCGGCATGAGAAGGACGTTACGGGAGAGGAATTACGGCTGTGAACGGTCGTGAATGGTCGTGTTCGTCTTACAGATGGAGGGCTCCGACATCGGCCCACGTCATCCTGATGGGAGGGGATTCTCCAGGGGGGAGAACATACACGGGACAAAAGAAGCGTGAAAACAATGCTACACTGTACGACGCCCCATGCCAGAGCTCTACACTTGTACGTTCTACACTTGTAGAACATTTGTCATCAATACGAGACTCCAAGGATGACTCCATCATGTCTCATCCATCCTACCTTCTCTTCCATTTGTCATGTTTCTGTCGCTACAGATCCGAAATGTGCCACAACTGTGTTGAAGACCATTTTTGTGTGAATGAATCTTAAATGTGGTGGAAATTTCTTGATGCGTTGGTGCCAGAAACCTACGTGAAAGACTTGGGTTAGAACCGATGGAGGTTTTCTCCTTCTAGATCCGTCTTCACTCCAGGTAGAGGAACCGACTGACACTTGTCAACTTTCAGGAACCGTGTTCTGATAGCGCAAATAGTCGTGTAATTACGGTTCTCCAAAGGATGCTTGCGCTAATGTTGTGCCAGGGATACATATGGTCAGTGTTACAGGGTTAAACATTGACCATCTGCAGAAAGAAGAAAGCTTCACTATCAGACCATACATACAGGATGTAAGTGTAACCATGGATACTGTGAAATGAGTCCAGCCTTCCGGAATATAAGAAAAAAGCGACAAAGATGGGGTAAAACGCCTGAAACCTTGAGTGGATATGATTATGGGGGGGCCTCAGCGGGCTCCTGATTGCCACCACCTGTGATGAAAACATGCAATCCCAAATCATGTGGGACTTGAGGTGAAGATAAATAGCAAAGAGACACGACAGGAAGAGACAGTCAGCCAGAACTGGACAGACACTCGTTGACACTGACAGACGCCCAGAGGTGACGGGCGACATGTGGGGCAGACCTACGCCGACACCGACACTCACGATCGCTTAAAAGACTCCAGGATGTTGTCCTGCTGCTCCTCTTGTACGGCTGAAAGCAGACAGAGGGGGAAAGGCCGATGAGACGCTGCTGCGGCGTAACGGACCGATGACCTCACTTGGCCACCGGATGATAGAACCTAATGTGTATGGCGCTCTCTGAGTTATTGGCTGACAGAGCCGGTTCCACAGCGGCGGCGGACACGGCGAATGGAAGATGACAATAATGTGATTAGGTGTGTGCGTGCAGACCTACCCTCCACAGAGACTTCAAACGTGCAGCTGTCACACTTGTCCTTGGAGGTGACCTCGCAGCGGTAGCCACCTGCGTCTCCATCCACCACTTTGATGATGCTCATCTCGTATGTGTAGATCTGGTGGACAGACAGGAGGTGGAGACAGATTGGATTGATGTCCAGTATTTTCGATTTCACGTGAATCAGTAGTTTTCTCTCTTTGGAACTTTGGTCTCCATGGAGACGAGTTCAGGTGAATCCGTAGTTTGTGGTCGTCATGGGCCATGAATACGATCATTGTTGAATCACTGTGAAGACGACAGCGTTTCTCCTGCGTGTGTCCGACCTGTACGATGACATCATAGCTGTCCTTAGCCTTATGCTAAGTGGCTAACAACAACAACAACGATGGCGTCTGACCGTGTAGGATGTGATGTGTCTGTTTGTCTCCTGGTTCCGTTCATCTTCTACTTCCTGTGGTTGTTTCCATCTCATGCTCCATGTCTTCTTCTCTGTGATGGTGTATTTCTGTTTCCGTGTTACAGCTCCACCTACAGGCCTGTAGGATGTACTACAGCGACTTCACTGGATTTGTGTGGACGCACACGTTTCTGGAGACGATTCCGTGTGGACGGAGAACGTTTTTCAAACTGTTCTGTTTCCACCTCTGTGTGGACGTGGCCTCAAGACACAGAACCTACGCAGGAGCTCGGCATAGTCGTTAGCTTTTGTACTTCTATGTCTGTTCGTCCGTCTGTTGCTCTGCATTGAATCTCTGTGTTTTACAGTTATTCTGTGTTTTTACCTGTGTGTTTACCTTTACCGACTGTAACTGGAAGTGAGTCAGTCATGTCTTTCTTTCAAAGACCAGCTATGGAGCGTTTCTATTCCATCGTCAAACCATCAACTCGTTCCTCTCACATCACCTTGTGTGTTGCTCTGATTGGTTGTAGCACTCCCCAGTAGTATGCAGTGGTATTTTGATTTGCACCCGATGGTGGCACCTCTCCAACAGTCTATCGCTCATTACCAGACAAGAGGCTACATGATGATTCTTCATCACACCCCTGTCCCGTCAACGCCCACTGAGGACAGACATGCTTACCTTTGTGTTTCTGTCATAGGTTTCTTTGAACTGCAAGTGCTTTCCAGCTTTGCTGCCGAGGTCAAGCCACTTCCCCTTCAGCCATTTCATGGTGGGCTTTCTCATCAGGTTGGAGGAGTCCACTTTAGCCACAAACGTGATGTCCTTACCTGTGACATACAGTAGTTCATTTAACACCAGCGGTATCCCTGGTGCTACATTCACACTAGCATCCTTTGGAGTACTGTCATTACGTGATTCATTGTGTGAGTAATTACGGTTCCTCTGCCGGGTGTGAAGAAGGAGTTATTACAGTAATCCCATTCACTCTGCTGCCGGAAGCTGGTGAATCATTACCGTAATGACAGCAACTTGGCTGTGAGGTGCAAACTGTCACATTTCTATCACTGTTTGATGTTTTCCGATAAGACAAGTAGTGGCGTAATCACGGTACTTCAAAGTTTGCAAAATGAATCGGCAGTGACACGGGCCGTATTAAAGGGTTAACTGGAGACATGGAGCGTGGTTTTCACCACACCAATTCACACGGCACCTTTCATCGCTGCAGCACTCTCTGGCCTCACCACAAACAAGCCGGTCAGCTCAGACGTTTGAGGCTCCTCCCCTGGCAACGTTTCTACAATGGGGGTGAAGTGGAAACATGGAAAGTACAAATCAGATGCGGAAAGAACAACCCCCCTCAGACAAAGATACACACAGATCAAGCAAACCACCGAAGCAGGGGCGTTGTTGATTCTTGAAGGAAGAAAAATATGCGTGTGCTTGTCGTGTGAATGAAATAGTAATGAAAGATTTACGACAGAACACACACTGAAGCGGCGAACTTCAGCGATCACAACGATCAAAACGAGCCCTGTTCCCTTTGCAGGTAAAGTGATGTGACTTCTGTAAGGTGTTTGCTTGTCAGTTGATTTGTCTTACAGGAGACGCTAACGTGTTCATTTCTCTTACCATCAGGAGGCAACTCTGTATCAGAGGGGAAGGGGGGGGAAGAAGGAGAAAACGTGGAACATATCAGTCTGTACTGCTGTTAAACATAACGTTTGTTTTTTAATGTAAAGAGAAACACCAACAAACTGTTAATGTTACGTTTTAAGTTCTCCGTTGCGTTCAGGGTTTGTGACAAGCTGCAGGAAGAGACGAGGAGTGAGCCGAGCCCTGCGTGGACATCCATCGGACGAATGGATCCAGGGTCACGTGTCAAGTATAGGTCATGCACCTCCATAACATTCAGAGTCTCTCTCTCTCTCTCCCTCCTTTTATGGGCTCAGTTAATTTGATCTTCTATTCAACCGTGCCCCTGAGGACGGATCCAGGTTCAAGTTGATTTATAAGGTTGGTTCCTGTTGGATAGATTGGACCCAGATTGGACCAAATGTTAGTTCTTTGGTCTTAGTCCTGGTCCAGGGAGCTTTCACCTCTCTAGATTTGGGTCAGATCGAATGGAGAAGTGACCAAACACCGTCACGGTCCCTCTGTGAATGGTCTGACGGTGCCAACCGGAGTACGTAGCCACCAGAGACACAGACTCTCCACTTTTTTCTCCACAGTTTTAACGGAATGCTTTGGTCGATGTAAACGTTTCTCTTGTGTTTTATCCTCAGGTTTTGACATTTGATCTGACAGGTGGTCGGAGGACGACGACTTCAGACGCGTGTCGTCTTCATCCTCTTGTTTAGGAGCACCGATTCATCTATTTGCTGCTCTGTTCAAAGCCATTGTACGCCAAGCACAAAGCACGGAGCGCTTGAATACCAACCACACACTGGCGCTTGTATTTATAACCCTTAATGAATCCGTCTAAGCAACAGCGGCGACTATCGCCACGGAGATCCCCGGCCTCAGGGAGCAGCAGCTTTGTCAGTGACACACAAGGTAGTCGACACAAAACACACAGAAAACAGAAGCACGAGCAGGCTGGTGTGTTCTATCCTCCTTACCATCCCTAGGCTCATTGTTTGCTGAGAAGAAACAGTTGGTACACGGATATTATTACCACACAGCATGAGACGTGTGTGTGTGTGTGTGTGTGTGTGTGTGTGTGAGAGATTATGGATGAAAAAGCTGCTCAGCACGATAAAGACAACATATAAGCCTATTGACAAAGACAATCTCTGCAATAATCTGTCAGGACACACAAACACAACAAACACGTGAATGTGTGAGGCAAAGCGCCACTTACCCACGGCCGGCTGCACATCTGCTAATGAAGAATAAGCACAGGTTAAGAAGATTAACTGGACCTGATGGATGGTTACACAGATCTGCTGCTCACAGGTATGACAGGAACTGATTTACACTGATCACAGTACAGAGAGTCATTTCACACACACACACACACACACACACACACACACACACACAACAATGAATGCAAACAACATCTCTGGTCAGGAGAGCCGGTCCTCAAAGGTTCGTTTACAATGAGACTTTTAGGAACAAATCAGCAGCCTGATTCACTCACGTTTCTGTTTGTGCTGTTCATTTCTTTCTTCCTTTGCCAGTTGTTATCTTGTTCCATTTAACTACATATTTTGACTGATTTGATTTGATCTTACTCATTTCAAAACGATACCGTTTTCATGGTGTCAGGGCTACAATAGCACGTTGCTATGGGAGACAAACCACCTCATATCTTACAATCTGTGTTAATAACGACCCCTCCATTTGTCTGTTGACTGATCGGGGGAGGGGAACTGGGACCCTGACGTGTCCCATTCGTGTTTTAGCTCACGTCTCCATTGCACCTGCAGAGTCACATGATGTAACGTCATCCATTCCTGCATAGTCACGCTCTGCTCGTCGTCTGGCTCTATAATGAATTTAATCCAACGCGGTGAAAGGAACACACACGTTCGTTATCGACTCTCTGGGGGCTCGTTACTTGTTCCCGCCTTCATGACACTCGCAGAGCAGATCCCCTCTGCGGGTGTTTGTACACACGCTGTATTCTGACAGTCCCACTGTCTGTTGTAGCGGCAGCGATCCACTTTGAAATATGCATATGTAAGTACTGATGCAGCTACTCTGCTGGGGGCTGCTGCACCCACACGACGCCCCACTCAGGGTTGAGCCGAGCGCTGGAATGTGGAACCAAGGCGGAAGAATTCAGGTGCAAAACCAATTAGCGTCATTTACTAATCTTCAGCGGCGTCTGATTATTTGACCGTTGGTTGAACCAGCCCCAGAGGTTTGGTCGCTCCATTTGAGCTAACAGACTTTAGAACGGGGGTGTCCAGACCAGTCTGCAAGAACCCCCCTATCCTGCAGGTCTGAGACACGCACCCTCAGTGCTAATGAAAGCACATCGACGAGATCAGTTAGTACCGTGTGTGTGTGTGTCTTTGTGTCAACTAACAAAACCACTAAGAAATGCCAGAGTGTGTTTTACAAAAATGCTCTGGTGCGTTTGTTGTCACATTTTTTTATTTTTCTTTCTGTGTCTGTTTGTTTTAGTTTATTCAACGTTGTGAATCATTTAATTCCTGATGTGTGAGCACATTGGTTCATCGGTGCTTTTAAATAAAGTTGAATTGAACTGAGTGGCTGTTCTGCTTTACAGCCTGTCGTCACACACCTGTTGCCGTGGAAACAACTGGTTTATGCAGCCTGGTGCCTCAGTGTGATTCAAGTGCATGCACTTAGTTTTTGTGCCTAGAATCTGGTCTGGACTGGACTTTAGGCAAAGAGCAGGTAAGTTCAGGGTTAATGGATATGTATTAGTCCTTGTATATAAACTATATATACACAATGTGTCTGTGTGTGTGTGTGTGTGTGTGTGTGTGTGTGTGTGTGTGTGTGTGTGTGTGTGTGTGTGTGTGTGTCTGTGTGCGCGTTCACTCGGTCACTGCTCTGCGTTTGTCTCATCCGTTCATCTTACCCTCCTCCTCGGCCAGTTTCTCTGAATGACGGGAAAGACAGAATTTGGGAGATGAGGATGATGATGATGGGGGAGGATGAGGATGAAGCCACAGCTGAGCGTGAACTAACAACAGTGTTTTTCTTACCTTTCTTGTCTGAAACAGGGAGAGAACAGAACGTCAAATATTGAACATTCAGATTTTGATGGGTCGTTCATGTTATTGACTCATGTAGTTTAACAACTCACCAGCAGGGGCCGCTGCAGCCACATCGCCTTCGGCTGCTGCAATTAAAGAACAATTATGTAAATGAATTTATTATGTCCTCATTATTTCATATCTTCCAAGCCCAGCAGCAGACGTGTTTCAGAGACTCGTCTTGTGATCGGAATCCTCCAGAGGTTCTGACACGTACCGCAGCGCGTCAGGACGCTGTAACGTACACTTCAAATGAACACAGGAGCCGCGCAGCAGATAAACACCACTCTACAAACACACAAAACTGAACCAAATAGACGCATTTCACCCCGACACTTCTGAGGGTACGTTCCAGATTCTTCCTACTTAAAACTAGTTAAACCTACAGATGTTTAAGTCGAACGACGATACTCAGTAGTAAATGAGCTCAGCTCCACTGATGAACAAAGAGATTATTTGGTCTAAAGATGAAAATTTGAGCTCATTTTTAATTCAAAATTCTAAAATTCTAAATATAAGCACACATATTGTCTTTCTACGTTCTAATTCTGCTGAATCATGATTTATATCTCCATATTTTTTCCAGGTTGAACGATGTGAAAGTGAACAGAGCGTCTCTCTGTTCTCAGTGATTCTAGAACATTCATTGGTTAGTTTCAGGAAACAAAAACCACCGATCACATCCAGTGAGAGATCAACACATCTGACTCTGACTGAGAAGTGGAGGACTCGGGAAGAACAGTCTAATTTCCTCTTTCCTCGGCCGAAATACAACAAAGAGATGAACAGAAGCACGCCGTCACATCTATGGACCTCTAAGAGTTATTTTCAAGGTCAAATTAGGTCAAATACACATTTACAAGCGACGTTCCAACAGCTTTGGTTCACGTGGTCTTGATTTCTCAACGCGTTTGCCGCTGGCAAAAGACAGAATATTGGATTCCAGCAGGGGAGGGGTGCATGGTGTACAGACGCTGGGATAAACACACATACATTCTCAAAGATTAGGAGGAATAATTGGGCTTAAAAAAATTCTGGAAGCGGCGGCCTGGAGACAAAAATGGTTTTGATAGGATAAGTACATCAAAGTTGCAGGATCCCAAATCTGGGTTACGTTGGAAGCTCAAGGGCGTCTAATGAGATGGAAGATTAGGACGAGTCTGTGTCTGCCAGACAAACGAAAACACGCCACGGCACAGTCATACCTCAACCGGCACATCTCAACTGTTTCTGTCCGTGATTTCACCAGTCGCTGCCCTCACTAGGGGCGGTGTTTCAATGTTAAGAAGGTATCGTGTCTTCTCTGGCAGGAAGGCAGATTCCAGGGCTCCACTGAAGGAGCCGCGCACGGACAGACGTGACACCGTGATGACAGCCATCGTCTCTCCGACCCACTGACAACAAGACCCAGCCGGATCTGTGAGTCTACCTGACAG
>CAAKHB010004397.1:11453-63042 GCA_901007665.1 Aeoliscus strigatus
CACACACACACACACACACAGCAGAACAGCCTCAGTCAAAAGAGTCAGGAATGTTGGGAGCTGGTTAAACTGGGGGTGGGGGGGTGTTTGATCCTTACCGCCCACTGAATGAGTGAGTGAATGGATGGTGGGGGAGGTGTGAGAGTGTGTGTGTGTGTGTGTGTTTGATAGGCTTTGTGTAATGACAACAGTCCTGGGTGGTCAGTTTGTTCGGTTTTTGGTGTGTGTGTGTGTGTGTGTGCGGGGGGGGGGGGGTTCAATAACCCTCCAGAACATGTTGTTCCTCTGGAATCAAACATGGACAGTGATTAGACATCATGTTTTTATGAACACTTGAGTGTTTGGAGCACATAATCACTTCCTCGTCAGCACGCACACACACAGTCTCTGAAAAAACTGCATCTGTACGAAGCTGGTGATGAAGACTTGTCTTTTACCTTGTGCAGCTTTGATGCGACAGTCGGCTCGTCTGCTTTCATTGACACTTTCTGCAAAGAGACAAAATACTTCAGCGGAAATGTACAGTTGGATGTTTCCTCACATCTCCAAAATCTCAGCGCTGCAGGAAGTTTTCATCATCATGAACCAGGATGAACACAAACCATTTCACATCATCAGCAGACTGACTGATGTAACACTGCCCCCCTATGGACAAACAACTGAACTTCAACAAACAGTGAAAACAGTCACAGGAACAGGACAAATGTGACGGACAGAGTCTTTAGTCTGGATCCAGGAGCTGATAGAGAAACATCCATTTGTTTGTTTGTTTGTTTATTTGAACACGAATCTAAATGTTGACACTTCAACCCCTCCAGGTGCAGTCGACCCACCTTCGCACTGACTCTGCTCCGGATGTCTCCCACGTCCCTCAGCTTGGACTTATAGAGCATCCAGCGGTAGCGAAGGTCTTCCAGACCCACGTTCTCTGCTGGTCCAGGACCCGTTTGAGGACCAGGACTCTCCTGGAGCAGCAGCTGGAACTGCTCCTGACCCCAGGACACGCCGTCTCTCAGAGCCTGAAGCCGAGCAGACGACGCTTCGCTCACTTTCGTTCTTTTTACCAGCTCCCAAATGACAAGTTTCACAACACTGGATATTCACACATTCCTTCAAGGTTCGCCAAGTTGATGAAAACATTCCCATGTGCAAATGCGAGCTGTAGATTCTTGAAGCGGACGTGAATGTTACTTATTGTTGGAGCAAAATTAAAATGAATTTTAAAGCCTAAAAGCTTCATCCCGGTCAGAACGAATCACGTTGTCTAAGTGCAGCTGACGAGGTGAAAGAAGGATTTGTGTTTGTGCAGCAGCTCTAAGAGCAAAGAGGAAGAGTCACCGCGTAAGTGAACATCCATTATGAAACAAATTTCACATTAACATACTGAAAATCACAAATTCAAATGCATTGGTTTTCAAACAGGAGCTCAAAGGAAAATAAAACATCACATCACATCTCTACATCACATTTCATTTGAGTAATTTTGAGTAATTTTGTGCATTCCAATGGTGTGATGGTCAATTCTGTCAGCTCTGCTGTAGCCACACCCCCTGATGACATCACCCAGGTGTCCTCACTCACCTTCAGCGTGTCCTGTCGCACCTTGAGCTCTTTGGCGCCAACGGCTGCTCCCTTTGCTCTGAGGATCCCTGACAGAAGCTCGTTCTCTCGGCACAGCCAGGACTCAAACCGCCTCCTCAGGGACTCGTACTCACCTGTGCTCACCTGCAGAACAACACCAGTCAGGAACAGTTACAACCCACTGGGAGGTGCCGCCAGGAGTCAGCAGTCGTTCTAAGCTGCAGGTTGTGAACATTGCAATCTCACATTCAGCTCATGTCCACACGAGACTAAGCCAGAATTGTTTTAAAAAGGTTTTAAACACAGAATCTTCTCCAGAAATGTGTGTGCCCACACAAACCAGGGAAACCTGTGGTCTATCTGCCAGGCCTGTAGGTGGCGCTGTAACACTGCCACAAAAACACACTACACACAAAGAAAGGCATGGTGCATGTGACCAAACACAGGAAGAAAAAGAGTGGAGCACAGCAGAGAATATGAATGGAGCTAGAAAGAAGACCATGATGCCATCGCTTCAGGAAAGATGTGTATGGCCTGTAAACACAAACATCTTTAGATTTGTTCTCTGGGACCTGGTTTCATATTCACTCCAAAATGCTGCTTCATGTGGACGAAACGTCCTCACGGTAAAAACTTTCATTGATTCACCGAACTCGTCTCCATGCGGACGGAAATAGCAGGAACAACTGAAGTCCCAGTATCGGTTTAGGCTAATTCTTGTCTTTCCCTTTTCTCTGGAAAAAAATTTCCAGGACATCTGACCTTTTTGTTTGTATTTGCCATATTGGATGCGTAGGAACTTAAGGACAGAAGAGTCAAACACACCCACAGTTACAATGACACTGAACGTGTATGATACCTGTGTGTCTCCGGTCAGCGTGGAGGACTGGACATTAGCTGGATCCCTCCTGAACCGTATGAAAGCTCCTCCTCGGCTCTCGTTCCCTCCTGCCTCCACATCTCCAGAGCTCATTGTGTTTTCTTCGCCATAGCTCAGCTTTGCGCTCACAGCCGCCCCCCCACCCGCTGCAGCTGACACGTTACTGTCACCCCCCGTCGACACGTCAGAGGTTCCAGCACCTGTGGACTGTTTGGACACTTGGCTGAGTGAGCTCCAAGCGAAGGAATCAACCTGCTTGTCCTCTGGTCCAACCGGTTGGAGGTGAACCCCCCTGGCTTGACCCTGGATCAATGCTGCAGTTCTTGCTTTGGCCTCCAGGTGTCGCTCTTCTCCCTTTCTCTCTGCGGTGAGATGAGCGTTCTCATCCCTGGCGGACACACTGCTGCTCTGTGAGTCGGCCCCCATCTGCTCCGTGGGACTGTTCATCAGCCTGGAAGGACAGAAACAGTTTGTGTCGGTCCGCTCGCAGAAAAACTCTCTTCCTGTTCATAACTCACCTGTGGAGATTGAGACTCATATTGTACAGACTCAACCAGGACTCCTGCAGCCGCTTGATGTCCCTAACAATGTGGACCCGCCCCTCCTCGGAGGTCCTGCTGAGGACCCGCTGACCCTGGACCTCCATCTGCTGCAGCTGAAGCTCCTTCTCCGGGAACTCTCCCAGCGCTCTCTGAGGAGTGGGAGTAGATGAGATGAAAACTTTACTTTTTAAATACGGTAAATGATGTTTAGGTGTAATCCCTGAAAAACAGATCAGCTGCCATGCACGTGCACAAACACACCTTTGCCTCCTGCTGGCGGCCGGCAACGCTCCACTCTGCTGATGCGCTGCGGAACGACTCGATCTTCTGCTTCATGATCATCAGCCACTTCTCCATGTTCAGGAGCCGCTCGTGGAAGGTTTCGTGCTCTGTGACGTTCTCCTCACACTCATGCACCTTCCGCTTCAAGCGCAAGAGAAAACACCGGCTCCAGTCAGTGTGTGTGTGTGTTTGTGTTACTACTGCTGGACAACATAAGTCTCTGTGTTGAGGGACGAGTGATGATCAGTTACTGTTTATTATTATCTGCATTAACAAACACTTACTGCAGCAAACAGCTAACGTGTTTTTGTTCAGACAATATGAGGAACCTCAATATCAGAAAAAGAGTTCCATCTTAGCAGGACAGTCAATTGCTGCTTGGACTTTGAAATGAGTCGTGTTGATAAACGATCATGAAATGATCATTTCCATCATGACGGAATGTGAGACTTTCAGTCTTTGTTCATCATTGCTTTCCTTCTGCTTCTGGCATTTTAATGATACGATTCAATAAAATAGACTGTTTTTTTCCCACTGTGCCTTCAGTTACAGTGTCATTTGTTTACACAATGAAATTATGGTGAAGGTGTGTGAGCTCAGGGAGTTTTACCCAGACTGCTTTGTGCAGATGCTTCCAGTCAGTATAAAGCTTCTCAAACTGAGTCCTATTGCTCAGACTGGAGGAGACCAGAGTTTCCAGCACAGTGATGTGAGCTTCACAATCCTCCAGGTCCTTCTGGATCACCTGAGAACGCACACACACGACAATCTAAAACAACCTAAACACTTTTAAACACACAGACAAACGTGAGCTCCAGCAAAAATTCCAGCAGATTCAGGAATCAGCTCACTCTTATCTGGTCCGACTGGCTTTTCTTTGCCAGGATGTCGGGCTGGAGGCTGTCGGCCGCCATCAACCGGTCACGCAGGTCGGCCAGTTTTGAGTGAATCAACCTGTAGGTGTCACCAAAGTCTTTGGTTCTGGATATTAAACCCTGGGGGGAGAAATGTTGTGACCTTACTGGACCAGTGATGGGTGGACAGACTTTGTCAGTGTGTGTGTGCGTGTGTGTGTGTGTGTGTGTGCTCACCTGCAGCCTGCTCTTCCTCTGCTGAAGCTGGGCGTGCAGAAGCTCACGGTTTCTCAGCGCAGCATTCAGCTCTCCCTGCAGACCGTCGGCCCGCTCGGGACCAAACACCGACTCCAACAGGCCTGCCCCCCGCCCCTGCAGCTGGCTGAGACGCTCCTGCAGCTGGACACTGTCCTTTAGCAGACGCTGACACCAAGGACAGACAGGATGCCAGATTTCAACACCAGAACACAACTTCAAACTTCATTTTACACACAATACTGAAATGGATGATTTGAATTTGAAATGTTTCTGATCTTTTTACAAGTGAGTGTCACTCAGAAATACTGTGATACGTCCACGAGGTGGAGTCCGTTCACGTGTGATAGAGTCAAAAGCACTAATAACAAAACGGTTTGATTGTCATGAGCAGGTTTCTGAATATTTCCAGTTTGAGATGACTGCTTTTTGTGCGATGGCCGATGAAGACTTTCATGTGTGTGTGTTTACCTCAATGTTCTGGACCAACATGGCGATGTGAGAGAAGTCTGTGACCTCAGCAGATGTCTCCAGCACCTGAGAGACCACGTGGCCCCACTGGGTGTAGACCAGCAGTGGGTCCTGGAGGACGTTCCTCAACCCAGATTCCGACTCTGAACACAGTCGCGTCACTCTGCATTTCAAACTGGAACAGAAACACATACAGAACATGAAGAAGACTTTCAGGACAAGGTGATTTCATGGTTCAGTGAAGTGTTTCAAAGGATGACAAGTCATGTTTTCTCCTGAGAGTCGCCCTGTCATAGGTCATCAAATCGTACGAGTCATCTGCATGAATCAGCATGTTTGTGGGAGCAGAGGAGAAACAGAGGATGTGACTCTCCTGTCACTCCCGTACCTCTGATGCTCTTTGACGACAGACAGGACGTCGTCAGAAAGGTGCCGCGACTCCTCGGAAAACCGGAAGAGCTCTTTGAGCTGAGATTTGAGCTGCTCCACGTAGGACTCCCCCCTCGCTAGAGTCGTTCTCACACCCTGAAAAGCAAAAAAACAGGATGAGCTTTGTCACAAACAAAGGCACATAGGGGATGTTGGCCCAAGTTACATCATCAGTTAGACGTCGTCTTGTAAGGTCTGTGTCACATCACGCACCTCGACACCAGAGCCACAAGGGAACTTAATTCAGGACACAAGAGACAAAAAATATTCATTCACCATTTTGAAAACGAATCAAATTTTTCCATTCCAAAAGTCACTGGTGTGAATTTAATTTTGTATGGTAGAAAGGAACTGGTTGTGTATGAGCTGCTGTTTCCTGCTGCATCGATCTGTGGAACCAGAAAGATGCAAACAGAAGCTGCAGCACAGCGAACGAAACTGATCCCAGCAGAGGTTCAGACGTGCTGCCCCAGTGTGTGTGTGCGCTGCTTGCTGTGTGTGTGTGTCTGTGAGAGTGTGATGTTCACCGTGTGTGTGTGTGTGTGTGTCTGTGAGAGAGTGTGATGTTCACTGTGTGTGTGTGTGTGTCTGTGAGAGAGTGTAATGTTCACTGTGTGTGTGTTTGTGTCTATGAGAGAGTGTGATGTTCACTCTGTATGTGTGTGTACATGTTCAAAGTATCCTGCTCCGCTGCACAAGGAGCTGATGATGAAAACGGGCTTATTATCGACCTATATGCATCCACACGCCAAACATGTTTACAATTCATTCCACATCTTAAAGTGAAAGTGAAGACAGATTTAGAAGAGGCGAGGTGACAGCCTCTGCAGCAGATGACAGGAAAACCATTAACATTCCAGCCGTACCCCACAGAGGCAGCTTCACGAGTCCACAGGTGCTTTGTGTGTGTGTGTGTGTGTGTGTGTGTCTGTGGTGGTGGGGGGATTTAGGGAGGGTGTGTGGTGATGGTGGTTGGGGGGGCAGTATAGGGGGGTTTGACCATCTGTTTCTTATCTGCGGAGAATCTTCATATAAACATGAATTTTAACATTGTCACATTTAATCTTACTTTCTGTGTGTGTGTGTGTGTGTGTGTGTGTGTGTGTGTCACAAAGAAGTAGAGAACTAATCTGGCTGCCTCCACTAAACCCCTTGTGAATCATTCGGTCGATAGAAAGGAGCCTCGACTGACAGACTGCAGGGTTCAGTTTGCTGTTGTGCAGAAGATGAAGAATCACATATGAACCCATCATCTTTGATTCACTTTTAAGATCAGCCTGCGGGGCAAGAAAGGGAGGAGTTGAAAAAGAAATAGTAAACGTGCACAGACAGCTTTGTACGCTGGAGAGCGAATCACTCAGCCATGCTGGAGACTGAGAGTATGCAATTATAAAACAGAGAAGGTAATTAGACCTGTGATTTATAAAACTCCACACCACTGTGAAGGAAAACATAGAATACTAAAATAAACTTTGCTTTGCTGAATATTCTGATTATAACCTTTGTAAAAGCAGATTTAGTTCATGACAAAAAGACCCACCACGTATTTCCTCCACTGTGCCACCATCTGATCTTCGTTGGGGTGTGGATGCTCTGCAGCCAGCCGCGCCCCCTCCAGCTCCTGGTCCAGCCCGTGGAGCAGCGTCCGTAGGTGTCCGATGTCCTCGCCCAGCCGCTGGCAGCGGGTGACGTACTGGCTGTGGGAGTCCAGGCTGGAGCGCAGACCCTCCTCGGCCTCACAGAGGCCCTGCCTCAGCCTCTGCCAGCCCAGCCGCAGCTCCTCCGCCTCCTCCACCACCATGTCTGCCCCCGCAGGGGAGGTGTTTGCCCGCACGGCTTCCGCCACGCACTCGATGTGCTGCAGGGTTTTCTCCTCGCTGGCAACGTTGTCGTCCAGCGCCTGACACAGAGGCACAAACACAAATGAAGTTTACAGCTGCTTTCACTGCTCAGTTCTTTTGCTCTGGTCTCAATCTTCTGATGCGTTTCATTATTTCTCTGGATTAATAATCACCTATTTGAAGACAGTGAAGTGGTGATGGTGCAGGTTTGAAGATGACGTAGTCTGTGTGTGTGTGTGTGTGTGTGTGTGTGTGTGTGTGTGGAGCCACTGTCTCACAGTCATATTTTCATCTCCATTTAGACATATTAACAATTAGTATTACATTTAATGTATCTAGAGTTATAAAAGAAACTCAAAGATGCTTTACAAAAGCATGGATTACATTTATCGCACAGGCCAACACAGGAAGTCGGACAAACGTTTGTTTTAAAAATGTTCCTTCACTTTGCCATAAACACATTCAGAGAAAACAAACTGTCCAACGATCCCAGCTGGGTCTCACTTGTAAGGCTTTGAGCTTGTACTCGGCTGAGTCCTCGCGCTCCATCAGATCCGTCAGCTCCTTGGTTTTTGACAGCAGCCAGGACTGGAACCTCTGAACGCAGCCCTGGTACGTCTGGTGCTCCTCAGCCATCTTCTGAAGAACTGACAGGCGTTCCTGGCTCAGCGGGAGGTGGGAGATATGATATGTGGTAATTTTTAGCATCGTGCCGCTCAAAACGAATCTCAACATTTCAGCGCACATCAAACAAGACTTCACATTTGTGTTCCCGAGCGGGCACTTCTCATTTGAATGCGTTCTCCAGTGAGACTCTGCAATTCTGTTCCTGCACAACATTCCTGATTCTCTCGTGATCTGAGAGAGACAAACAACAAGCGTCGGCTCTCAGGTCAGTGCCTCCAGAGAACAACAGACCGACAAACATCTACTTCATCATCCCCGATGACATTTGTCCATTTCTGGTGCAGAAAGTTGCACTGTTGCTTTGGCAACATGAAGCAACCAGCAGTTTCCTTTGATCCACCACAAAACAAGCACTATGTACTGCTGTTTGTGTGTGTGTGCGTTAAACAACAAAGAGCACAATACGCTTCCTTAAGCTCGGTGCTTCCTGTTACAAAGGACTTGTCCTTAATTCAAAGACAGTTCTTCTTTTGTTTCACTTGACAGAATAAAATGTTTTTGTGTCTGTGAATTCTGCTGCTCTACTTTCACCTGCCGTCACATCTCTCATACATTCACCGAGCCGACCTGTCTCTCCGCTTCAGGACGTTCGCTCGGTCCCCAGGTGACTGTTGGAATGGTGTGATGACTCCTGCACCAGCTGGGAGGTGAAGTGACAGTAAAACCACCCGGTGGGCAGATCTCACAAAGACAAACTTCACTCAAACAGCTCTGTATGTCAGTGTCCTTGCTTCTCTCTTTCTTCCATCCAGAGCTTCTTATGAATTCTACCAGTGGATCTTTGCACACTTTTACATCAGCTGAAGCCTTGTGTGGTGTTCTACTCTGAGTGATTCAATCTGTCCCACACACACACTCGGTATGGGCGGCCTCCACACCACCAGCTGGACTGAAGTCAGCCGTGTTTTCAGAACACAGCAGGTGGAGCAAAGGTTCTCTCATAAAAGAGTCAAAAGAAAACTTTGATTAACTCCTTCACACAGCAATGCTGCACGTGACACCTCAGAAAAGGCTCAGTCCAGTGAAGGAAAATATCAGTGCTACATGTACTTTTTCCATCTGCTTGAATTTGTCTCATATGTAAAATCTTTGATCTTGACCTCAAAAATCTTATTTCACCTGTTTCAAAATCAAATCTTGAAATCAGATGTAGAAAATTTTCCACGGGATCCAGAGAACCCCAGAGGACCAAGGGAAGTGTCGGGAGTGTCCCGAGGCACAGGCATCCGCCCGTGTGTCTCTCTTTGTGACCGTGTTCTCACCTCGGCTGCGTCCCGCAGCTCGTTGTAGACCTCCTGCAGTCTCTCCTGGGCCTGCGGCTCCACGCTGGGGTCCATGGTTCTGTTGTGGAGCGCAGCGGCTTCGTCCAGCAGCCTCTCCAGCAGGGCCGCCTGGCTATGAATGTCGCTCACCATCACTCTCTGTTGGTCCAACTGCCACAGCTTTTCCCTGACGCCCAGCTGCAGCTCCACGCCCACATCCAGGCTACGCTGCTGCCTCGCCAGCCACAGCTCAAACTCCTCGTACGCCTTCAGGTACTCGCTCCAGTGGAGCCACACCCACTCGATCCGACTGACACAGCACAACATCGACAACGTGAGAAGCCGCAGCCGGTTGGATCTTTAGAACTACAGACCATCATGAACTCTGAAATAATCTATTTTTATTAAATGTTTCAATTTTGAGTTACCAGAATGAATGAGTTTATTCAATAAGTATTAAGAGTATTATTTAATGGAGATGTTTGAAATAAACTTACTCTGTCACTGTTACTTAACAAGCAAAAGTCACATCACCTTTTTTAGTTTTTGCTATAAATAAATCATCAGATCTGATTATCCAGGTATGTGTGTGTGTGTGTGTGTGTGTGTGTGTGTGTACCTGTGACAGTGGATAATGTAGGTGCACGTCTCCTCCCAGCGACTTTTCAGCTCTTTGAGTTTAGCGAGAGTGTTGTTCCTCAGCTGCTCATCTCCGCTCTCCAACAGATTCTCTGCTGCCGCCAGCGCCATGTCCATTCTGACACGACCTTCATGCTGCGAATGGTGTATTTTCTACACACACACAGGACAAGGCAGATTATAGACTATTTTCAATCCGTACAATCGTTTGAAAGGATCACTATCCAGATGAGGCCTCAGAGTCATCACTATAAACAAAAGAATGAATGACCTTAAAAATGAGTTCATGAATGTAGATGAGTGAGACACAAAACATTAACAACTATATCTCTAACACTGTGGTGGTTTCACCAAAACCTGATCAGTTACCATTCCTGCTTGTGAGGAATTGGAAGGAGACTGGATTTGCTACCCTACCAGATTTTTTCCATTTACGACATGAGGACGATGCGATACATAACTAGTTGTGTACATAATACTGCATAACATCAATACACAATTAGTTGTGTGTGTTGTACAACTGTAATGTAACAGCCAGCGTTGCAAGGTGTACAATAATTATCTTATTGGTACGATAATTTGACCCTCTGGACAATGTACAATCAATCAAAAACCCAAATGTACAATAATGAGAGAGTTCCATGAATGTATGTTAGTGGCATATCAATTTTGTGGTATTGATATTCGATATTCACATTTGGTATTGATTCCTCTATCAACAGGAACAATACTAATAAACCTGAAATAAAAGCATGTGTCACTTCCGATTCTTTTGGGGTCTCCCAACACAGTCCCCCCCCCCACACACACAAACCACCAACGGTCATGTGACCAGAAATGTGGCACAAACCGGTGACTCCAGTTAGCTGTTTTGGCCTTTCAGCAACAGTTCAGGCTGAGGCTGCCAGTGAGTGGACGTACTCTTCAGCAATAGACACAATTATGACAACATGCACTTTGTGCAATAAAAGTGTTAAACGCTGCAGCAACATGAGCAACCTTTCAAACCACCTAAAGGCACATCCTGACAAAAACCTCAAAGCAGGAAAAAGGAGGCAGAGAGCTACAGCTCTACACCGTCCACTGTCAGACAAGGGAATCTGAGAGAACATTTTCATAAAGGAAAAGCATATCCAGGTAGGCTATGTGACTGTCCCCCAACAAAGAGAAATCATGATTATAGTCACGGTGAAGAGGCTGGTTTAAGCTTTACACTTTTTAGAATTTATACAGACCATCTAGTTTTTCATCTCAAATGAATAACGGAAGCTCACCTTGTCTCAAGAGTATAATTCACATTAATCTGTCAGCCCTGGCCATTAATTCAACAAAAATATATTACAATTGTGATATTACTCAACTCATTATTTATTCATTTTTTGCTTTTTCCCATGTGAAATGTTTTCAAACTATTAAATTTTTTTTTATTGTTGTAAGATAAATAGAGAAATAGATAAATACTTTATTTAATCTTAATGACAGATTACGACAGGAACCAGAAAAAAAGCAAAAACATCAGCAGAACACTATCAAATATTGTGAAATCAGAAGCCAGCAATAACACAATCAATATATACGGCAATATTTAATTCAATATATAAATGACACAAACTATCTGTATTGGTAATATGCAAAAAAAAAGTAAGCAGTATTGTTTGAATCACAAAAGTCTGATATCGCCCAGCACTAATGTATTAATGTGTTGTAGCAGACACTCTGCGACCGAAGCAGTTACTGCTTCATAACTTTCATGACTTTTAGCGTATCAAAGCAAGCTTTGAAGTAGTAGTTCACAGGAAACATTGCTCCGACCTTTAGCAGCTTGTATCAGGGCATCGGTGTCAGACGGCCACTACTAGTCACAACCTACATTGTCGACACAAGCCACGATACACCCTTCACCAAAACCTTCCTGAATTACTCGACACACATTTCAAAGCGTCGACAAGGAAGGACACATCACTATTGTTTTGTCACTGGTTGTGTCGTGTATGATGATTTCCTTCAGAATATGATTTGAGTTTTGAGTGTCTGCTGTAATAATCCTATACCTGGCAACACTGATAACAGCCAATAAGCTGATTCTGATGAGTATCTCCAAGACACTGTACATAACATACATACTGTACTCTTCAATAATCCAATTATTTTTGATACGTAATGCTCTCTTTTTAATATCATATTTAATAGATGTTGCATGTATATTAATTTTAAAATTTCAATCATTTTAAAACTGTTTTTTCATTTCTTTTCTTTCTTTAATCTTACCTCTAAATGACTATTGTCAGCAGAAACCAGCTTGCACCAGCTCAGACTCTAAATGCAGCTGTCTGATGACTGGGACGAAAGCAGCAGCAGGGGTCAAAGGTGAAGAGTCGTAAAAAGAGCAAGCATCTCACCTCTGTCTCCCGTAGCCGGGCCTCCAGGGCATCCCGGGGACCCTGGGTGTTGTCGTTCGCCTTCAGTCTCTCCTGGACAACCTGCATCCAGGCGAGTGCTGCCTCCAGACTCATGGTGAACTGCTGCTCCTGCTGAGTCATGATCCGTATGGGGTCTGTAGGGGGAGGCAGGAGTCAATGATGAGCTGTAGTATCATAAATCTTACTGCAGGGTCAGTGATCAGACTCAGGCCATCACGTGTTGGGACACTATTAACTCATCATGAACCAACCACATGGTTGGTTCACAATGATCTGACCCATTATGGAGGAATGTTCACTGTGTCTGTTCTCTTATATCTCCAGTACCTTTGGAAAAATAAGTGTAAACAGGCAGTTTACAGACAAAAATCTTAAGTTAAAATCGCCCAAAACTCACAGAACATCAACAAACCACTCACCAGAGCTGTCAGACCCGCCAGCAGCACACACAAATCAATCTATGTCATGAAATCAACAAAGACAATTTCCAGCTCTGCACTTCCATCAGAGTGGAACTCTTAACTCTCAGAAAACCAACGAAATCCAAAGCCGCACTGGACTAAACTTTGAGCGGTAAACTGTTCTGGGAGGGGAGGCAGTAAATCGTTCCCTTTCAGAACAAAAACAGATTCCTCACTTCAGTACAGATCTCGAACATCCTGGCACTTCAGCTGTCTACAACCCCTCAGGACACCTGAGTGCTGCTGCTGTGTGAATTCGGACATGTGATTTAACTGCATGTGATGACATGTTGACAGATCAGCGCACTGAACGTCAATCCTCATGTGCAAAACAACTTTTTAAAACAACTTTATAATCAAAGACTATTTTACAAAATCAAAAAATATATTTTTCTCAGTTTTACAGCAAAATGGTTGGAAAAAAAAGATTAAACTGAATACTGTCAGAAATAAAAGACGCCACCAGGAGGAGAAGTCCTGAAAACAAATAACAAAGACATAATAGGCTGTGAGGGAGGAACTTCTTCCCAATAAAATACAGGCAATGTGACTCATTTCTCTCCAATAAAATACAGGCAGTGTGACTCATTTCTCCCCACCCCAACATTCCTTCTCCGGATCAGACTGTTCTCCCTCAAACTCTGAATCTAAGTCATTCAGCTGAGCTAAGAAAACATCTGCATTCCTTCAAAATATTTAAGTACAGCTTTTAATTCTTTTGAGTGTAAAGTTGATTCCTCTTATGACTTTTTCCAAATTGTGTAGTTTCATCTAACCACCAAACCTAGTGGAAATAGTGAACAGGACTTTTATTACCGCAGACATGTGACGTCACACTAACGTTCTCCTGTAGCTTACTGTTTGTTTTGAAAGTGAGAACGTTTTTTTTGTTGTTTGACATATAAAGTTGATTTAGAAAAACCGTATCTCGCATTCATCTTACACGTCTTCGCATGCTTCTAAGATATGTACTGGTCTGATTTTAAAAATCTTAAACGTACCTGCTAAGCTGACTGTTTACTTCCGGTTAAGTGATGAAGCCGCAGAAAGGCGTCACGGGCACCACCTACGTCACTGACAGCTCGTGCAGGAAAAGTCACATTGACGTTAACTTTCATTCAGTTCACGGACAAACACAAATTGAAACATTATACTCGAACGTTCGGTGTTGCGTCTTTGCCCGCATCTTATTTCAGTGCGGTAATCTATTGTGGACCGACATGGGAGGCAGCAATGTGGGAAGCAGGCTGTTAGCCAGTTAGCATCTAGCTAGTCTGAGTTATCGGTCAAAAATGACTCTAAACAGGTTGAAAGTACTTACAGCGGACAGTTCATCAGGTGGACCAACAGCAGATTTGAACGGTGTCCCGGTGTTGTTCTGCCTGGCGAACTTACTTACTGCAGGCAGGAAGTGGATCCACCAGGCCGCCTTCACGGGTCCCCGTAAACTTCACCACCCATCGATGATCCGAGCTCTAAAAATAATAATAATATTATAACTAGAAAAGAAATGTGTGTTTCAGACACAAATAACATGTTTCAGTGAAGTTTTCAGCTGTTTTGTTTTTGGTTCTCCAGAGTGAAAAGCACTCATCTTCTGATTTAAAACATTGAAACGTTTGCTTGCAAGAAAAAATAAGTGAGGAAGAAAAGTACATAGTGTTTACAGAGTTACATTTAACATTCGTGTCATTCTAACAATATTTGTCAAAATGTAGTCAAATCAGATTGTATTTCTTTTATTGTATTTCAGATTATATATCCCTCCCTCCATTAACTGTAATGGAAACCCACAATTACATGAGCAGATCTTGATGAGGAAAAAACTCCCTGAAATTTCTAATCCAATAATCTAAAATCAATATGAACACGTTACAGTGTTCCAGCGGCACTCGAACGCACCAGCAGGCCAGAGTGGAACAGAAGGAGCAACAGATTCAGAGCAGCTGCAGACCCACAGACTCATCCATCCAGGATTCAAACCTCAGAACACGCCTGAAAGCTTTTCTCCTATTGGCAGAGAGATCAGCTTCCACCCACCACCGCCTGCAGCAGTCGAATGCCGTTAAACACTGGGGCTTCATGAAAACTAACTTTACATAACAGACTCTGCAAACAAAACAGCGACAAGCAGCAGTTTCTCCTTTGTAAACTGAGCTGAGCGTCTATGAAACTGATACATCATATCTCATAGTAATTCAGAGAATCCACAAGTTGTTTCATCACAACGCACAACACACAACGCCTCATGAATGAAACCAACATTGATTAAGTATTTAAATGATCACTTCCTTTTTCTCCACTGTCAAATATAAAATGGAAGATAAACAGAAGCAGAACAGTAGAAGATTCGCCCCAGTCAATAGAACAAAGAGCATTCATTACTTCAATATTTGTAAAAATGCTTCAATGGGAACGTCTCAGCGCTCAAAATCATCCATTCGACAAGCGTGGCTATGATCTGAGGCTGTCAGGGGGATCTGTCACTTTCAAAGACAGAAGATACATTAATTAAAGGAATTATCTTTCTTACTTATATAGTGAATATATGGTTATGGTTTAGTTATATAGTGAATTATGGGATTGTGATTTCCAGTGCGTTAGTGCAGTGACATGAAATGATTTTGTCAGAGTAACCGAGGGACATTGATGGTGCAGTTGATGGAAACGTTGACAATGAGAGGGAGAATGAGACGGCGAGGATATGTGATAGACAGCATCATTTTATGTACACACCATCCAGTCTGTGAACTAGACCTGATGCTGATGAGGGTGCTGATGGTTCTTCAGTCAAATATTCGGACACAGATCCCATTTTACCAGAAGCAGCTCAGTCTGGTGTGACTGCAGGGTTGCTGACGTTCGCTGTCAGCAGATTCTGTCTGAAGCTCTCTTCTGCTCCAACCAGCCATCAGTCTTTGGGATGAACATGGCAGAATATTTGAGGACTGCGTGCTCACAGGAAGTGTCACATACATCTTCTTAAAGTTCTGTGGCAACACAAAGCCACATGGACGGAAGCTCGAAGCTGAGTTGGGCTTCAGGCAAACTGTCCAAGTCGACTTTGTGTCCTTCACATTTTCCAAAGACAACTCAGCGAACAGAACAAAGCAGAGGTTTATACACTCATCTTCATTGACAGACAGAGATGTTTGAATACAGTGACGATCGAATCACACACACACACACACACACACATCCATGGGGAACACCAGCAGTAGAACAGTTATAGTCATGACTTGAGCTTGTGTCCCAAGGGAAAAGACAAAAACGCGCTCTTGAATCCGAACACACTTATCAAAGCTGAAATTCTGCCAAACATTTTTCCCGGAGGTTGTATCTGAAGCGTTACTTCTGCTGGATTTTAAACTTTTAGGCGGTTCTTGTGCAGCCAGTTGAATTGTTAAAAATCTGTATAATTCTGTGAAGACAGTTGGAAGTTGTGACAAAGATGAAGAACATTTTATCACTTCATGTGGTAACTACTATATATATATAGTATACTATATATGTAACAACAACTTTCTAAATAAATTCAGCTAAAGATGACAAATGATGTTTTATCAAAGGTAATATGAAGCAGCTCTAATTATACCAGTTAATTAGAGACTAATTCTTTTATTCTGTATTTATTATTTTAATTATATGCTAATTACTATATAATTATATTAGCTTTAGAGCTTTCTCACTCAGAGGAAATGAGACAGCACACATGAGCACTGAAAAAAATTTTATGAAACAGAATAGTAATGAATAAAAGTGGTTTGATTGGCCTGCAGACTCAAACAACCCCCTGGAAATCACATGAAAATGTTGATCAATACATTATTCATTATTCATATCGTTGATTCTACCAGTGTGTAGCGTGTACCAGTATGTGTTCTGTCAGACATTTCGCACCTCAGTTTTTAATATATTTTTTGTGTTAAATTTCAGGATTTTTTTACACAAAGCAGAAGCATTTTGAACCTAAAACTGTTAAACTTAGTAGTATATAGTAAAGTAGCAATAGTAGTAAAATACCTTGGTGCTGTGGGGCGACAGTAACCATGGCAACAATATGCCACCTGGTCTGCAAACCAGCTTGTTTGAGACTGATGTAGACTGGAGGAAATTTGTGGACACTTGTGGAGCCTGGAGGAGACTGATGGAGACTGATGGAGACTGGTGATCCAGGTGAATCTGCACCAACCACTGGATCAAAGGAGGTGAACTGGAGAAACGTCTGAAACAACCAATGAACTAAAATTGTGAACAACAAACAAATTAGCCTCTGCTTGTAACGGCAGTGTTGTTTTTTCTCCTCATCCCTTCAGGCTCCATAAAAGATGTTTGACACCCAAAAGGAAGAGGCTTTGTGCATTCCACTCACCCACTGCAATCTCCACGTCGAAGACAAAGATTCTCAGGTGATTCATATTCATGAGCACCTGTTTTCTGGTTCCACATTTAGAGAAGCTGTTAGCAGCCGCAGAGAAAGCAGTTTTAACGGAACGTGGATGTACTTTAATTCCTCTGTCAGTCTTCTTCTTTACACTTCATATAAATACGATGCCTCCTGTGTTTTTGGAGGGAACAAAATGTACAAAACGTGTTTCCTGGCTGATGGACTCCCGTCATTCGGAATGGTGAGATGTTTGCATGTGGGCTGTAAATCCGGATGATTTTCAAACCCTGAATAGCGATGGATGTTTCAGTTTTTGTTTAAATTTTTGCAATTAAGTCCAAGTGACTGATCAGAATTCAGTTTTTCAGCAACATGTTTCCTGCACAAGTAACTCATAATCAAAATGATTAACAATTACTGTTATTGTTTAATTGCAACTGGAAGTGACAATCAGCTGTGAATGTGAATGATGCAGATTTTAGCTACAAATAAAATAAATGAAAAAACAAAAAACAAAAAAGAGAAATGAATTTTAATGGAGGCTTCACGCCATTTATCATCATTTCATCAACAGACAGATGAGACCAGCAGTGAAATTCCCATGAAAGGTTTCAAGCACAGGTTTCATGTTTAATGGAAGAGGAACAACATTCAAAACGGTTAAAGTTGAGTCTTTGCATTCAGTTACAGATCAGAGGAGTATGAATTCACTGCGTTTCATCAGTCACTGCTTCTAAGCTCAGTGGCGGAATGAAATAGTTCTGAGAGTTAAAGGTCATTTGTAAACGTTTCTTTACAAAGCTGATCAGTCCACAACCTACAGCTCCACGAGTCCATCAATCAAAGAGCAGAGTGCCGGGGGGGGTGGTTGTGGGTACATACATGAACTGTTCATGTTAAACTGGAGACACACAACTGGATGTTTTACCCAACTTGACCCACTAGTCACTACGGTTCAGTTCGGGTCGTCATAGAAATGATCCAGTGTCAGGGAACAGAACTGTCAATCCAAACAATCATATGTTTGAATCGACTCTGGACGCGCTCACGTCATGTGCACTGATCACCAACCCGACTACAAAACACGTATTGTCCAACAGCCAATGAAAGAGGAGGTGGGGCACAGGAAGTAGCATGATTATCAAAACAACAACGGGAACAGCGAACAGCGAACAGCGAACAGCGAACCCATTCACTCTTCTTCATGGACTTCTGCACAAACAATAGTTTGTCGTCAACGTTTTGACTGTCGAGAGTGAATAGGTGTCTAATGTGTTCAGGTGTCTTGAGCTGGTTTAACACACCGTGTTATCCCTCACCAGTTGTTGAACATCTGATCTCAGTCAATGTTCAAGTAGTGTGTCTCCAGCTTAACATGGATCATATCACTGTCACGCTGAAGAATATAAACATTTCAGGTTTATTGTTACATGTTGGACACCTGATTCTTCTGGTTCGTTCCTCCTCACACAGCTCAGTCACAAATTTTAATTTGTTTTTTTCTCAATCACATCCTGATGAAGAGTCGCCTGAGTCACTTCGTAACCTCCTTTATAACATGAACTCAGTTCTCCTCAAGCACCACAAGAAGGTTTGTCTTAAGATGGAAAATCCTCTTTACCCTGGGATCGGCTTCTATGGAACAGATATTCAGGCTCTCCTGAGGAAAAAATTCATCTCATGTTGGTTCTGGTTGGGCCTATCAGCTGGATCGCCTTTAGATCTGCTCATGTGACAGACAGATCCTCAAGTGGAAACAGATAATGAGCCTCAACAAACTCGGCTTGATCGATAAGTCATGTGACACAAGCAGCGATGCAGCAGAGTGGACGTGTGTGAATCGTTCAGATCTCATTCGACAAGCGGCAGCTGAGAACCGACAAAGCTGAAAAAGACTGAGAGAAGAATCAGAACCAGCAGATTAAAAACACAGTTGAAGTTGTTTATGCTGCAAACATTCAAATTGCTGCACAAAGGGAAAAAAAAGTTTCAAACAAGCCGAGCAGTTCACGACGTCAGACTAAGTGTCCCAGGCCCATCCACACCAAACTACTGCCCAACCGCACTCCTGTGTTTGTCTGTGTGAGAGTCTGTGGCCTCATCCGACTCAGCAGTTTCAGCAGTAGACGGACCAGTAGATAAGGTTAAAGAAAATATATGAGCCAGGGAAAATCATCCGGGAGTATTTGTCAATGGCGTGCGTGTTCTGGATGATGTTGAGCGCACGCAGGCTCTTCTTCTTCTTGGTGGTGGTGGACTCGCTGCTCACCGACAGGTGAACCACCATGTGTTCAGGTTTCTCTGGAACTTCATGCATTTCCTCCTGCTCCTCATCAGGCACCATGGGCTCCTCGGTGTAGCCGGCCAGGCTGTTGGTGTCGGCCTCACTGTAGGTGCCGTCCAGCATGGCCATGGTTCTGGTCTGGGAGATGCCACAGGTGCAGGGTAACGACTGAAAGAGGAGATGTAATAGACGTGAGAAGGTCTGAAGTAACGTCAGTTTAAGAGCATCAGGACTCAAAAGCATCAGTGTGTCCTCGGTCGATGTTTCTGACTGGAGATATTTGACACAGAAGAAACTTCAATGTTTAAATTCAATAAAAATATATAATATGAAATGTATTAAATATAATATTAAAATATTTATTAAATTAAATACAATTATATTAACCATTTTTAATGTTTTTAAAAACATGATTTTTTTTCCCCCCCAAATCTCTCACATCAAATTAAATCTGTCTTTCCTCATGGAAACAGGACAATAATTCAATAAATATCTGCCCCACCCGCCCAGCAGAGCCTTTGATCAACACAAAGCATGTTACCATGGCAAACGGATTTATTAGCTGAGACAACCTTTAATTATCTCTAGTTTTAATGCAAATTTTTAAAAATATGTAACCTCGTCATTTGCATAATGATTTAAACAGTGGCCCTAAAGGTCCAAATACAACAACATCTAATTGAATTGTCAGACAGGATAAACAAATCTAGCGTTTTTAAATGAATTGAACATGTAATGGGTCTTGCTGGGTTAATTCCTAGGCAACTGGACTTGTAGAAGTACACAAGTCCAGTTGTTTACGAATTAACCCTGCAATATACCATGACCTGGATGACTTCACACACCTTCACAGACAACATGTAATGTGTGTGTGTGTGTGTGTGTTGGACCCAGATGCAGCTCTTTTTGGTAAAATTTGGTAAAATCTGACACTTCAGATCTTTGTGATGGATCTCACACACAAACACACACACAGAAATACACTAGTATGTCGAAGGACAGCATGGAACACCCAGGAGCACTCTCTGGGATTCAGACACAGCAGGAGAGACGGACACGGGCGAATCAGTGCGGAAATGAGTGCAGGGAAGTCTAACATCAGGATGTCATGGAACAATATGTGTGTGTGTGTGTGTGTGTGTGTGTGTGTGTGTGTGTGTGTGTGTGTGTCTGTGCAGCTGAGTGGAACAGGTGTGTGAGGAGGTGGGCGTGGCCGACAGGCTGGCTGAGCAGAAAAGAAAAGGATGGAAGTGTGAGCAGACGCTGATTGAAGTGAATTTAAAACATCTCTCTGTCGTGTTTGGTGAAATGTTTCGGCCCCCAGGGCCAAAAGAGTCACGAATCGTCATTGATGACACTGATGGTGCCACTGATCCTTCAGAGCAGTTTGGTGCAGATGCAGCAGCACGTCTGATGCGTTTTTTGACAGAGGAGCTCTGTTGCTCAGAGCAACAAGAACTGTCAGCCTTTGATACTGTGTGTGAGAGAGCGATTTATTGTGGCTGCTCTCTAATCACTGCATCATGTCTACACAAATTCTGTGCACTTGATTGAGTATAATTATGGCAACAAATGATCCAGTCATTAAGTGTGTGAGGCTCAGATGTCACGCAGTGTCCAATGTGAATGCAAACAGCAGGAAACATTGTTCATTTGCTGTCTGTTCGTTTGTCATCAGTTCAAATGAATGACTTCAGTGTTTTAGTGGGAAACAGAATTCAAACATGAATCTACTTCATACCTGATCCTCCTGTATTTATTCTTATTATTTCTTTACTGAATTTATCTTCCTGAATGCAACCTCCTGCACGAGACAGTAAAAGGTGATTTGTGGCATAAGCTCTGTAAAGTCCAGATCTCCAAGGCAAAGGGTTTTTTTAAGACCTCATTATTTTGAAGACTTGGCGGAGCTCCCTGCAGACAGATTGCATGTTACTGTGGAGACATGAATGTTCAAAAACTCTTCAAAGTGAATCCAGTATTATACAGGCTTCGGCATGTCTCACCCAAATGACCTTGGCTCCAAACATTCGCCAGCCTGAATAAAATGTTCATACTTTACATACAGACTTTGAAACACAGAATATATTCCAACATATGAACAATTATTAATGTCACAAGTGCACAGGCCTGTCGCCTGACAGAAACAGATCATGGTGAGTTGCGGTGAGACCGTTGGGTTTTCCTCATGCTGATGTGATATTAGCAATGCTAACTTCCAAACTACGATGCAATAATGTGATGTTCCCACCCTTCAGGTGTTCAGGTCTGTGAAATTTTGATTTGATATTAATCATATTAATATAATACTATTGTAATAATTCAAGTAGTTTTCTCATCATGACAGTACCTGGGATCGTGCCCGCTCTCTCATCTTGCGCTCCCGGCGGTCTTGGACCGTGGACAAGTAGTTGACAGCGGCGTACTCTAACACCGACAAGAAGACAAAGACAAAGCTGACCCACAGGTAAATGTCCACTGCCTTGATGTAGGACACCCGGGGCATGGACGCATTCACGCCGGTGATGATGGTGGACATGGTCAACACCGTGGTGATGCCTGCGAACAGGACACACACCATTAGCTGCACACACAATGTCAGCTGGACACATGTTAGCATGTTAGCTGGATCCACAACAATACCTAGATAAACAATGTTTAAGCTACATCACGCTTAGCAGCTGCTTCAGCACCAACACAACACTGTGATCTGCCGTTGTTGTTGTGGGCCGGTTAAGGACTGTAAACACGGAAACGTGTCTTCAGATGGCGTCTTCCAATCCTAAGAGCGAGGAGTTTCATGAGCCATGAGATAAATCTTTCCTCGTCCAAGACTGGCATCCTGTCTGACCTTTGACCTACCTGTGGCTCTCCTACACGTATTTGTGATGAGTATTTTGACCAGATTCACTGTTGTTGGATTGTGTGTAACTTCTGGGCTGAGCGATCTGCTCTGTGGAAATTGACATGTCTCAGTTACGGCTGTTCGCCCAGACAGAAAAAATCCTATCTTTAGCACGGCTGCCGCAACGGTCGCTCCAGACACGCTGCTGAATCACACTGCAGCCGGTGTGAACACTCTGACTGACTTGAATGGTTGCGAACTCCAGCTGAGCTATGGCACAGCCCTTAGACGCTTCCGGTGCAAATTCGACTTTACACTAACCTGGACCATCACAGCTGTGTGCCAAACCAGAACCCCCTCTCTAACCTGAACCCAAAGCGTGCTGTCACCCTAAAATCAAGTCTTTCAAGTTTTTCACAAGGCCTCAGAGACAATCTGAGATTTTACCTAAGGAGACCCTGGCTGGTACAGCGCGGCGGTCGATCCAGAACGACACCCAGGAAAGCATCACCATGAGTGTGGCGGGAAAGTAGGTCTGCAGCAGGAAGAAGAAGATGTGGCGCCGCAGCGTGAAGTTGATGTACAGGCGATTGTACCAGCCTGCGGACAGACGATGAGTAACAGCACATTATCTAAATGAATCGAAACTCAGATGATCGTCAGATAGGTCAGATAGATGTGAAGAAGATCCAACATCCAGTGACGGTAACCTGGCCACACTGTGACCCTTTGACCTTATCACAAACAGGAAGGAGCTGCTCCTGCTGTTCCTTGTACCTGTGCTGCTGTAGAACGCCAGGCGAGACGTTGTGTGGAACTTCTGGATGAGAAACTGGGATAATGAGATACGATCATCGGTGCTCAGGGACTCATCACCACTCTTCCAGTAAAGCATCAGGTCCTCGTCGGTGTAGGCGTCTGAAAAAACATCACACACACACACATTAATGTGACGACAGCAGGAGACTGAAGCGGACGCAAACAATTTGCAGTTTGTGCAACGCTGCAAAAATTCAGGGCTGAAATGTTGATACAGCAGATCCAGCAGAGTGTGTGTGAGGAGAAGATCTATTTTCATTCAGTCACATGAGATAAAAACTGCACATTTCAAACAAACGAAATATTCTCATACTGAACCTGAACTCTGAGCTGACACATGTTTTCCCCTCCACCGTTCTACTGCAGTACAATTAATACCGTGGTACATGTACCACTAAAGTATGTTTATTACTTAAGTGCATGTACTGTTGTATTACTGCAGTACTTTTATCACTATTGGTGGGCTATTTTGTCAGCAACTGGACTGTTTTTATTCCTGAAGTACATTTACTGTACTGTGTGTGTGTGTGTGTGTGTGTGTGTGTGTGTGTGTGTGTGTGTGTGTGTGTGTGTGTGTGTGTGTGTGTGTGTGTGTGTGTGTGTGTTTGTGAGAGAGAATGCGAGAGATAATATAATAAATTTTCAATGATGCTGGAATATCAATCTTAACAAAAGCAACAACAATAATGATACTACTGCTAATAATAATAATAACAATAATACAAACCGCCAGAAAAGTGACACCAGGTTGTGACATAAATCCCACCCACACGTTTATCTGCCTCACATACAGAGGAGAATGATGTTGACTATCTCTCCTGTCAAAGTAGATCTGGACCAGCAGTTTTCGTGTCCGTGTGTTAACTAATAACTGACCCAGTGAGTCAACGCAACTGTGCTTTGGGATATTTGGACCAGATCTCTGTGACACACGTTTCCACCTGTAGAGGGCGCCTACTGGGAATTTGTAGGGCAAACAAGGTTTGCAGGTTTAGTCTCTTTAAATGTTTGCAGTTACTCTAGATGTTATTTTCACAGTTTTATGTTCAGTTCTCAGTAGAGCTTGCAGAAGAAAGTGTTGGCTGAAGGTCAAAGGTTTCATGTCAAGGTCGCTGAGGGCTGGAGTCTGAACGTCAACCAACACTCAACACAAATCGTCCTTAAAGAAACCTGAGTGTTTAAAGAATGACATGTCTTTAATGTCAAATGTTCTGGGCCTAAATTGTTCATGTCTGAAAGCCCATTACAGCATGAAGAGAAAACAACTATTGTCCGTGTGTCTCCACTCAGGATCGTTGCAGGGCCTCCTCCCTTTTCATCCCCAAACACTTCACATTCAAAGAATAGACTTTTATGTCGTTAGGATTTAAGCTTCAAAACGTCAGCGCAGATGTGTGGGACTTCATGATTTCAACAGGTCTGTTCAATTTTCACCAGGATCCACTAAAACACAGACAATGCCCCACATAACCCTCAACCCGAGTCCAATCCTGATTGATTCTTTCAAAGCAGGAATAAAACTCACAGCTCTCCAGCTCCAGTGAACACGTCTGCGAATCCAGGGGAAAGCGACTGAAGTCCATGTTACAGGCTGCGGTCACAGTCACTCTGAGGAACACAAGAAACAACACTGATGGTTTCATCATCAGTAACTGCACTGACCGACACACAGACACACACAGGAAGGTTTGGGTTAAGATAGGTATGGGTTAGGTTAAGATGAGTTTAAGGTTAATTTTCACATTTGTAGCCCGTCAGAACCATAAACCAACATAAGAATACAAAATATAAAATGTTCTGACACTGGGTCAGAATCTCTCGGGGAGTTTCCTGACTTCAAATGTCCCATGAACAAAAGTCCCTCCTTTCGTTCAGAGTTCATCACCTGCAATAAAAATGTGTTTGTGATAAAAACTAATTGGTACATGTCAGAGGCTGATCAGGTCCCCCCCCCCGGGCAGATGTTAACTGTGTACGAGCTGAAGCTCTTTTCCTTTAATGCTCCACTTATCAGATGTTATCAAAGTCATCCGACGCGCCTGCAGGTCCCCGGTATGCTCGGTGCCAACCTGATTACTGAACTCAGCTTCCAGACTAGAATGTGACTCATAGAATAAAACAACATTTTTGAATAATTCATGAGTGTGTGTGTGTGTGTGTGTGTCATGGCTTTGTTCTTTGGAGTTCAGAGCTCAGAGACACTCAGACCTTCACACATCCCCAGAGGACACTTGTTTTATGCAGATGAGTTTAACCTTCCCCATCCTCTCAGGTCAACCCTGGACACAAAGTGCAGTTCAACAGCAACAAATTACCAAACTACAGTTCTGTTCACATTCAGGACCATTTGGACAGTAACGTCAGGTACATTTGATGAAGCAGCAGCCTCAGTAAAGGGATTGGTTCTGAATGTCTGATGGTCAAATGAGATCAGTGTTCCAGGCAGGTCTCCTCTCTCCTCTCTACCCCCTGACAGGGTTCTGAAAATAATCTGGTGTCCAACTTCTGGTGCCGGCTCTGAAGACGGACTTCAGACACCAACAACAATCAAAACACTGTGTTGCCGTGGAAACTTTAGAGGAAATTTGTTACACCTGTTACACTGGACATGCTACATCAAACCTTCTACAGTACACCTGTCACAATGGACCAGTTACACCTGCACAGAATGTAGATGTACAACTCGTACAATATATTTGCCACAGGTCATAAAGTTGCGTCTTAGATTTATTTTTTGGGGATTAAACTTCAGTTTGTTACCGAACGCCCCTTATCACTGTTGGAGAGTGAATTCAGAAACAACAGCCCCTCGTTTGTCTTCTCAGATGCACCTGTCTGTCCAGCGATAAGCTCTTGCCAAGCTGGAAGGACTTTTAAACACTTATAATCTCTGTCACATCAAAATGCCTTGTGGCTTCGCAGCAGCAGTTTCCTTTCAGCTCAGCGGCAACCAGATGCCCGTCAACATGAAACAGTGACACAGTCCAAAGTGGATGAAGAACAAAGACGTATAAGATGCACTAGACAGTTTCTCAAGGACATTTGTTGAAGAGTCGTTGCCATACCAGCAATCTCATTTATACGTAACTTCAGGTTAAAAGAGCAGGGTAGAACTGGCAGGTTTTAGTTCACTGATGTCTAGAAAATATTCAGAAAATGACTCTGAGCAACATGGAGAAGGAGAGAATACAGACCTCAGGCTGTAGAGGACATGTCCATCTGGAAAGACGCGCAGCATGATGTTGTCGGTGGTGGTGTCGTGGATGAAGGACCTCTTGGAGTGGACAAAGAAGACATCAGGGACCCAGATCTTCTTGACCAGCCGTCCGTCGAACGTCATGCTCTTGTTGGTGCTGCTGGTGAATGACAGGCGCTCGTCCTTCCAATAGTGTCTCAGGTACAAAGTCATGGTGAAGTCCTGCGGGCAGAAGCCTTCGTAAATACTTTAAAGGATACTACTTGAAAGGATCATATTTGGACAAAATGTTAATGAGTACAATTATTCATAGAATGTAATTAAAAAAGATGTCAGAATGAACTGATATCAGTAAAAACTGGAAATGTCTTTCAGATGATCATCATGCTTTTTGTAATTGTGTCCTGAGATACTGGTACAATACTTGTCAGTACAATACTAGAACTACAGCCTCCCTCAGTGCAAGAACAAAATACTAAACTTCCAAGTAACAGGTCACGCTGTGCCCGGCGCAGTGGAGGCGGGTCTTAATTCCCTTTACATAAGAATTACTCGAGTACTCATATTATTTTGTAGTAATAGTATTTCCCACCGTGTTCCTGTGCAGAATCCTGTTCACACATACAAACAATGACGTTTTCACTCAGATCATCAAATTTCCAATAACAAACAAACAATTTTGACTCAAATACAGATGGAGGAAACAAGTGGTAGTTTCTGTTCATGACGACCACAGACTATCCTGGAACGTAGGTCTAGAATGTAAAAAACTAAAAGAAGCTCAAAACAAGCTCATATACGTTTTCTCAGTGACAACACATTCTTGTTTTTATTCTCCTGGCAGCATCCGATAACATTTTTACATAATCCTCACACGTTTGTCCTTCATCGCAGTGGTTTTCTTTGGTTTTCTTATTTAACGGCAACGTTCCTGAACGTCTCCGCCATCATTCAGACCCCCCCCCCCCCCACCACCACCACCACCACCACCACAGTGCCTCTCTGAGTCACATGGATCTGTTTCCCTCAGAAGGTAAACAGCTGCTCTGTTTGCAGGCGACATGGCAACACTTTGAAGATTTGGAGCAGGAACTGTGGTTCTTCAGTTTTCACACGTTGGCTGTAGAAGCAGCTGAAATTGCAGAAGCTGCCGACGTTCTTACAGCATCATCTCAGCTTGACTTCAGTTTGATTTGTACGAAATCATCTCTCATTTAATTGAAACAACGTAAATCCCGTTGTCTGTGTATGTTGTACCTCAAACCTGTGTTTTCACCATTACTGCACTGTTTTGTATCTTATATGTAAATGAAACTCAACCATACGCTGTATTTTAGATAAAGTTTGGTGTATTGATGTGAAGATCCTGTATTCAGGTCGTGTTTGTTGTCATCCTGTTCGTCCTCTTAGTGGACGGACTGCTGTGAATAATCATAGATTATAGACGTCCTAAGTGACAGATAAACTTCGTAAAACATCCTGTTTCACATTCAAGCAGCAGTCACATCTCTGAAATGATCCTTTCACTCGCTTATATTTTATTCATCAATATATTGTTTTACATTTTGACTTGATCATTATTTACGCCACACTCAGTTGATCTCAGACAATGAAATGGAGGGCAGGGAGGACAGAAGATGGGGAGCAGCATCAGGTCTGCCCAGGACAACAACAGTCTGTCTTTTTCATACATTTTATATTCTACGTCTCTAAGCAAACTAAATGCACTGAAACAATGCTCCTGCTATGTAAGCTAATTAAACTTGGATGAAATGAACACACGTGTGCATGTGGCAGGTCTTCTTACCATGTCGACCTCGGAGATGCTGTCCAAACTCTCCACCTGGACGTCCACTCCCACAGGGATGGCTGGACCTGAGCAACGACACACAGCACGGTGAACGGACGAATCACCTCGAAACGTTCCTCAAGGGACCGGCTCTGTGTGTGCGTGCCGTCTTCAATATTTATTTAGAGACCTTTTTACATTATTCATGTTTTACTAGACCCCAAACAAATCAAATCCTGTGTTTGGTCCATATCACCTTGAGACAAGTTCATGTTCGAACAAATGCGCGATGAAACCCACGGAGGAACATCCAAGTACACAGTAAAACATTCACTACATGACTGCTTTTGACTTTTCCTTATTTTCAAGTGTTGTGAGACATGAGAAAAAAAACATCAAGATCACATCTCACACAGCAAACCGCAATATGATGGGGGGGTTTTGTCACATAAACTGCAATGCAAACAAACAAAACTTGTCTTTTTTCTTATATCAACCCTCAATGAGACTCCTACGTTACATCTTTATCTGACCCCAAGTGACCTCCGAAGTCACTCGGGGTCACTTCACTGTCGACAGCATTCGACCCATTTTCTCAGTCTGATTTAACTCCAGGAATTGGCAGCTGCCTCGCTGCAGCAGCGTATGAACGGGGGGGATCATGACACATTATGCAAGTCCACAGGAAGTGGAACAAGTGACCCAAAAACGCTGATAGACTTATAATGGAAAAAAGGAAACTCAAACATCTGTTGCAGTGATTTGTAATTAAAAAAACTTCCTAACACCTGATTTGCATCTCTTCACCATCTCCATCATGACCTCTGACCTCTGTGCGAGGATCACAGCGCCACATGTGATCTCTGCATCTCTTTCACAGACACTCACAAACGCCACAGATAAACAATGTGAAGTGAAGATTTGCAGGCGATTTGAACCACTTCACTTATCTATACAGTCAGTAATCCACGCAGATTAGCACCGATGCTAAATGCTAGATTAGAGTCACCAAAGGCACTCAGATGAGGGGCTGGAAAGGATCTGTGGGGGTGTGGGGGTGTGTGCTTGTGTACGATTATTCTTCAGTTAGTGCGGCAATGCCATTCACAGTGCTGCACTTCATGTCCACGTATAAGTAACGACTGCAAGTAACAACACTCGTGGTGTCACGAGCCCCGTGCCTGCTGCAGCAGGCACAGAGCAGCTTGTTTGAACTTTACTAACGGTACAAAAGTCTATTCATCAAATTCACCTAAACTCCAAAGAATCTGTAACAAACACTCAACTTTAAAAAGATAAGAAATCAAAAAGGAATGTCCCTGATCTTCCTGTGAAGGCTAAATAATACAAGTGTGATACAAGTAAGAGGAGAAGATGTCAAGAGGCAAAGAACGTGTGGATGCTCTGCTCCTGCTCGTGCTGGAGATCTCCCTGCGTTTTGGGCCAAAGTGTCATTTGCGGGGTAACAGCTGTCCGATGGCGTAACAGATTGGTGCCTGTGCTAATCTGAACTGTAAACACGAGCAACCGCTGCCAGCGTAATCTGCTCAGCACTTCTGGAGCGACGGCCTGTGACGCGGCCCCCCCACCCCAAAGAGCTGGGCGGCCAGGAAGTCCACTGGGGCGCCGCTCGCAGCTAACGCAACACTGCTGTCGCCTCACATCGAGTCGATGTCTCCAGATGGTTATTTGGGAGTGACGGCGCCGTGGCGCCAGTGAACGACGGCGAGTAGAGGAAAGAAAAGCTGGCGATTATTTCTATGAGCTCGTGTGCTCGGACAGATGACACGCTGGGATGGCACGTCACTTTGATGCTCGGGGATAAAGCAAATGTCGCCACTGTTCATGAGCTGAGCCGCCTCTCATGCCAGTGCCACAAACATGTAAGCGAGCACACATTAGCAGTGACGGCGGTTCATTCGCTGTCGACTGATAAAAAGCATCAGCGAGGCCTCAATCAATGGATTAGGTGAGAATCTTGAGCTTGATACGCTCTCGTAGTTGAATACTCGCTGCAGCCCAGATGTTGGAATATCACTTAGAAGGGCAGAATATGCAGCAGCAGGAACAAAACAGGAAGGCTGTATTATTCTGTTCATTTCAGGGATGAGCAGCGATCGATTCTTTCATGAGTCCATCAAGACCAAACAATGAAAAAGTTCTTCAGGTGAATGCCTAGAAGATGAATGCATCGGGGGAAACTGCAGCAGCAGCAGCAGCCTAAGAGCAGCGGTGATTTCCTGTGAGAACAGATCTAAAAGAGCGTTTACCTTTGTTAAGTGTGTATTCCTGAAGGTTTGTTGCCAGTTATTAACCCATGCAGCTCTTCTCTCCTTTGACGCGCCGCCTGCGAGTGTACTGACGTTCCCTTGTGGATAACACATCAGCAACAAACACTCGGAGCCAGTGAAGCACCTGAAGAACCAGTGATGAAACTGTTTTCTACCTTTGTAACAGAGTCGGTTTGCTTCATCTGGTGACTGAGTGTCTGACGTTTGTGGTGACGAGACAAAAGGAAAAAGAACGAAAGAGGTCAGACTTAAAAAAAATAAGAATATATTTTTTCCCATCAGGCGTTAGAAAGAATAATAATAATAATAATAATAGTTAGACAAGAGTTCCATCCTTCTCTGAGCCTATGAGTGGTACCTATATATATTCCTACATTAAATCATATTAAATTGATCACCGCCCGCTCTCTCTGACTCTGTGACCTCAAATAAATCGTCATTAAGCCATCACATTTTCTGAAAAGCACACAGAAGGTCTGATGTCCACAGATCGTAACGTTGGGTCCATACATCCACCGCTCTGCAGATTAACTAACAGATTAATGTGTTATTCTACCGCGGATTAAGAGCAATAATACGACCCACATGTTCGCCACACTCCCCCCGCCCAGTGACCGCAACACCACAGACGTATGTGCACACGCACATAAAGACTGTCCTCACCAGTACTCACTGGTACTACAGTACTAGGGTACAGGACTGGTTCCTGGACGGCGTAAATGAATGCGGTCGACACAGAAGGTTCCTGGTTCCAATCCCACCCAATCCCACCCAAGTGAGCTGCATATTGTTCCTTCATCATCAGTGTGGGAATGTGAGTGTGAAAGTGTGTGTGCTCCAGTCCTACATGGCATGCAGAAGATCAGTGAAAGGTCATAACTACGCACAGTATCGCCATGATGAAAAAAGCTTATTAAAAAAAACAAAACTTAATTAAGTAGAAGCACTTCAGAGTGTACATGGGCATGAATAGGTCAAATTCAGTGTGTGGAATTATTTCCTGTATTAAGACACGGACCTTTGTCTTTTATCGGCAGTGTGAACGAGGCAAAGCGATGTTCAGTTAGAAAAGTGCAATAAAAATCATCTGGTGACGTTGGAGCAGGAGCATTAATGCAGGCGCCCTCCAGCAGCAACAGGAAGCACAGAAATAAACCTGGCGTTTTAATCCACAGTTTTCTTTTCGAAATGTAACTGAAGTAAAAATACACCACTCTTTGGACTCAGTCTCTGTTTGGACACTCGGGTGTGTTTGGGGAATTTTCAATTTCCAGCCTCTTTCGCTGAGCTAAGCCTGAAGCTTACTCATCTGTTTGCTAAAAAAAATGTTAAAGTATTATGCAGTGGGGGGGTTAAGCACATCTGGAGAGGGCAGTCCTTTGTAGGGAAACACGGCGGAGGATGAGGCTCTTTATACTAATGCAGCCGTGAATCCTCTGCTGGGACTATTTTTAGCCTCCGTACGCGTCCTTTCAGCGAAGGAACAATTGTGTTGATGCAAAAAGATGTCATCTCTCCTGACGACGACGAGTCAGAGGAAGTTTCACTCTCGTCCCCAGAACTTCACACATGAACAGACGTGATAAATACAATTCTTCACTCCACCACTTCATCAGGCAGATTACGTCTGTGGTTCAGTCTCTGCGGACACACGAGTCGAGTGCGAGAAGAATCACAAGTAAAACCTGATAAAGAGATGAAGCGTCACATTACAGACGTCGTTGTTAAATCCCTCATCAGGAGATTAGTGACATTAGAGCGAACAGACAGAGTTTGTCTGAAGCAGCGACAGGATTAATATCAGTGGTTTGTACTTTCACAAGATTCCTGGAAAGGGATGGATACCTGAGATAACCCCCCTACACACACACACACACACACAGATACAGTTGTATTTGAATGTGACCTGGTTCAGATATGTGACTTACTCAGAATTATTGTGAAAACAAATGATGTGAATTTGCTTGTTCTAAATTCAAATAAACAAAAAGTCTTATTAAAATGATCATACTTACTGTATGTTAAGCACATACTATATGCAGATTAAGGTGTACTTTTTGGTAAAACATCTGACCATAAACTAGCAAAGGAACCATACATGGAAACATTATTGATCTATAACAAAAAAAAGTTATAAAACTAAAAAAGTATTGTAATGCCCCCCCACCGTCCCCCTGAACTTGATATAGGTTTGATAGAGATTACAATAGCAACAATGTTGTTTCTGTGCTGCTTCCAGAGGGCAGCAGAGTTTGTCCCGGCGAGATGCAACCGGCCTTGATTGATTTTGTTGACTGTTTTTTCTTATATTACTCCCTATTTGAATAGATGTGTTGGGACATTTTGTTTTATCAGTCAAAGAAATGAACAAAACAGAAATGTCTGGAGCACCGTCTCAAGAAAGTGGAGACAAAGAGCTGCTGAATGGAAACTCAAAGCGCTGCAAACGTTCCTCTACCTCCAAACGCCGGCCTCATGGTGAAGTCGTGATCGTCTACTTTGATGAGATGCTCCGTTTTCATTTTGCGAGACTTGGTCACATCTGGAGGTTTCTTCACCAAGGACCTGCAGCGAGAGGACGTTCACTGTGTGAGACAACAGCTACATGAAAACATGGAGACTGACACGGTGAAGAAAAGGAAGACGCACGTGAAAACACTTTGTCCTTTGGTGACAAAATAAGTTCATGTCAAAGATGTCACATCTGCAGATCAGTGTGCGCATTCTTACACAACGTGAGTCATCAGTGCTTCAAGGTTCATACACATAGATAAAGCATCACTGAGACACACACACACACACACAGTAATTATAGGAAACAAGCAGCACTTGTCTGCTCTCACTGTACCATGTGGAATGTGAAATAATGCTCCAGATGCTGCTGTAAATATCTCATCTATGAACAAGAGCCGACAAGTAATTGTATTATTTATGATCTATTTTTACACTCTCCAGAGTCCTAAAAACTCCATTTCATTCAGCCAATAGACGTCAGCCATGACAATAGCACAAATATCAGGTGTTGCAAAGTCGCTCTGCAGAAATATTTCACATGAAGAGAAACTGAGGACAGACCTGTTGTCCCTCCCATGGATTTAATACAAAACTCACGGTCTCTCCCTTCCTGAACAATGTGCAGCGGCAGCAGAAGCCGAGGTAAAGGGCCTTTGTGAATGAGGAACCAAAGCATCCCGACCAACAAAGTCATAATGATCCTGTTCCCGTTCCTGTCAGGTGGTTGTGAGTGTGGGAACAATTAAACCGATACGTTGTCTTGAGTATGGCGAAGAACAGATGATTCCTGAATCTTGTGGATGGAAGATATCTGATGTTCAACTGGTCAATTAATGATGATACACACACACTTGTTATGATGATAAAATGTGTACACGGGGAAACTTTGCACTTTGCTCTGTCATCAGTCCTTTTTTTTTTTCACTGCAGGATACACCCTGGACAAGACATCAGCTGATCGCATGAACAACAGACGGACACCCATTCGCACACACACATTCACACTGACGGGCAATTTAAAGATAACCTCACCACTTAACCTGCTTTGGAACAAGCCCCTGATCGACTGCAGCACCTAAAACAGACTCACATCCTCCTGAATCCTCTAAAACCAGCAGGCAGAGAGAAACGGTTGCGTGTCAGTGAGTCGCAGCTGCCAAAAACTACCTCTGCTCATTTTTATTGTTTGGAGCAGGAACACACAGACATTACTGCACAGAGACAAAGCTGAAAACGTGACAATCTCCCAGGCACAAATAAATAGACGGAAAGAGGAAATTAAGTTTGGCCTTTCACTGAGAATAGAAAATGTGCAGGCAGTTGTGATGGAACAGATTGGCTGTGTGGCTGATGCTTTATTAAAAAATGTCCGTGTCGCAGTGGAAGCTGTGTAATATTCCTCCAGCGTGACGTGAGGGAAAGAAACGGAGATAAGGTCAGAAACTACAAGCTGCCAACTCATCTTGGCATCTTCCTGGAACATTTTAATGATGAATGAAGTTCCAGTGTCTCTTCCTGCTTGGAGCAGCTCGTCTCTCCACTTGTTCACCAGCACTTTGTTACGAATGAGAGAAAAATGTGTAAAAATGACTTCGGACCAGGACCTGGAAATCAGGTGTATGCAGATTGTCTCTGCAGGTTCGCCTGGACACGAACCGTTGGATCATCAACTATGAACACCCTCCCATACGGTATCTGTCTCTGACTTCCAGAATCCAAGATGGCGTCAGCAGCGCAGTATCATCTGTCATTATAAACTGTTTGGATCACTTAGGCCTTTTGTTTGATTTCAGTGATTTGTACACACTTTGATTTGTTGTCAGTGGGAATGTTGTTACTTGGAATTGTACGTGGAATACCACGTAATGGGTTATTATACACTAATAACTGAATGTTCTCTGACCTATTACAGGATGTTGTGATGAAACTGGAATGCAAACATTTGAGTTTTCACCTGGAAATTACATCAAACAAGTTATTGACTTATGTCAGCTGCAAGTTGAATGCACCATTTGATGTCGGTGATGTCGGCCATGTACAGAATCTGTGGGCGGGGCTTAACGTGATGATAACAGTGGTTCTGTACACAACAAAGATGGCTGCTGCTGATGAGGAGCGGTCGTTTGAGTCGTTTTTGGAGTCAACAGGAAACGAGTTGGACATTTATTTCAAAGACCAGCAAAGGCTCATTTCCATTCCATTGTGTCTCTTCTGCTCTCCTCTGACTCTACTCTGACTCATTCCTCTGATGACGTCACCTTGTTGATGGTTCTGATTGGTCATGGATTGGTCACAGATCATTTTGATCTGCACCCACTGGTGATGACCATTGAGGTGAAGATCTATCTCTGTCTCTCTGGCAGATTTTGTAAATTTTGGGGATTTTACAGCCTCAGTTTTATCATGAAATCAAATGTTTCCTGCACTAATGAAACCGAACCAGCCGCTCGCCGACAACTCATCTATCGCTCATCATCCTCAGCGGAGGGGAAGTATTAGTCTGAAGAGGTATTTGTGGAGAGGACACACACACACACACACACACACACACACACACAAACCATTGTTTACAATCCATTAAACATCTGCTGCATCTCAAACACGTCAAACTAAAAGTGTCAGAACACCGATGAATGCTCAAACTCAGATCAGGACGAGAACCATGTGACTAGAAGATCATACACAACTCATCAAAGGAGCTGGATTCATTCGCACTGGACAATACTAATGATGCTATATGACAATAATACTAATAGGATACAACTGGGACAACACCACCTCCTGCTGGACACAACTCCATCCAGACATTTTGAAACAGCCAATGAGGAAACACCTGACCCCTGAGCCAGTCCTCTAACTTCATCACTCATAGTTCAAACGATGGATGTTGTGATAAGTGATGACAAAATAGTGATACTCCCCGCACGTAAACTTCATGTATAATTACCACAGAACCCTACACACACACACACACACACACACCACCATCAACCAGAACCAGAGCGACCTCATACACTCATTAGTTCAAGGATTCCACATCTTCAGTTTGATCTTAAATACACAAGTTACATGACTTCAACCAAGTGTGGAACACACACACACACACACAAAATGTATTTAAATTAAAAGAAGACACAGATTTTATATCTATGAAGAAATTCACTGTAATGTGGAAACATCAGTGAAAAACAAATGGATGTAGAGGTGGTTTGATTTCACCTCCCTGGTGACGGAGCTGTTTCAAATCACAGTCACTAGATCGAGCACGTCTGAAAACCACCAACATGAATAATTGAATGTTTTTTCCTCCCAACATCCGTAACACTAATCAACACCAACAACGACTGTAACAAATTCCTCTCAGGGAAAGAAGACGAATCATAAGCCAATTCCTGGATTCAACTCGCCATAGACAACAACAGGCAACAGAAGTTGAACAAGGACCTGTCGCTTCAAAGTTCAGAGGTCAACGTTTCTGCCATCTTTGTGACTTCCTGTCACAATGCTGCCGCTGCTTCTGTGTCTCAAACGTTTGGAGGAAAATACACTGACGTTCTGACGACTCACAATCCACCGACCACAAGTGACTCATCAGATAACACACCTATGCGCGCACACACACACACGCTGTTTCTGGTGCTATTTGGATTGATCACAAAATGAGCTGCTCTGTAAAATGTTTAAAAATCCTCATGTTTGTCAGAAATATAACATAGAACATGCAGTTCAAGTTCTTTGTGACACATCAGTCGCCCGTTCAGCAGCGTGTGACCACACCTCATCCCTGTAGACACACTGCTCTTTACATTTTCACTGTACGTCCAGAGGATCAGAGAAAAGATTTTTTTCCCCTTCTTTTTGTGTGTACATCTGTTGCACATATGCAGTCAATAAACTTTACCAATGTGTGATAGAGAAACACTGACAGACACACACACACACACACGACTGAGTACATAAATACATGATCAGTATTAAAAGACTAGAACATCATGTTGACTGGTGACATCAGAGGACAAAAGGTCAGTTTGGACAATTTTTATCCAAATGAAAGATGAAAAATCAACTTGTTCTGTATATTGTTCTATGTATTGTAAGATGTTTTTTCCTGCACTTACGTTCCATGTTTCTGCGTCTCCACCTCCCCAGTCCATCTCCGGACCCTGTGTGTGTGTTTACGAGCTTCTCCTGTGAGCAGCAGACACACACACAGCAGCAGAGCTCTGCTCAGTTGAGACATCGTGCTGATCCACAGGTGAGTTCCTCCAGCAGGCGGGTCCTTCCAGCAGCATCCAGCCTGCCCAGCATCTTCCTCTCAGCGGAGGATGAACGGTCCTCCCCGGTCACAGCATCCGGCTCTGAGCTGCGTGTGTGTGTGAGAGAGAGGCGGCACGCTCTGTCTGCACTTCACTAACCATAGAGAGAGAGAGAGAGAGAGAGAGAGAGGATGAACAGCTGCACGCCGGGTATATAAACCCACACTGGGATTATTTGCAGCCGAACATGACACAACAGCAGCAGATTATTTCTCCCACTTGTAAATAGAACCGAATCTCAGGGAGGAATCACGTTTCCCTCAGCACAGGAAGCATGACGCTGTAGTTTGAACTGAGGTGACACAAGCTGGACAACACCGAAAATACACACCAGTCTGTCTTTTTGGTGAATTCCAGGGGCATCATTCCTTCAAAAAAACCACAGTGGTTTGTGTCTGAAAGTACAAATCACACACATAAAAATGTCTATTGTCAATAATTTGGTTTTTAAATCTATAATTGGAACATCGTTACACCACGTCTATAAATGTACTGATGTAGGCTTCTGCGTCAAATCGACGGCGTAGCTTTGATGTAGGGTTCACATCGACGCGTTGCCTATGGCTTCGCCTAACATGCGTCTCCCAAAATATGGAAAACATCTCCAGCCGACAACGAATGTGATCGTTTCCCAGCTCTCTCGACTAAACAAAGGAAAACACTGCTCACTGGAAAAAATGAAACAGTGGTGGAGTTATGGTTCTCAATTATGGTTCCCAGTGCTCTTCTTTCTTTATTTCAAGCGATAGTGAGTGAAAGTGAGGGAATCAAACTCATGGCCATAAATGGAGGGAAAGGGACGCGTTCATATGCAGAACGTCAGTTCACAATCGTGCTGATTCACAAACTGCTTCTTTGCATGCAAAGAGATCTTGGAGAGTGTGAACATTTCATCACAAAGTACATGAAGGGTAAATGGGGCCCGATGTGTCATGAGACGCTCTGTGTGAACACACACGTAATCTCCACTCAAGTTGCTTTAATGTTCATTTCATCCCAACAACTGAAGAGAAGCAACAGAAATCGATGCTGGTTAGTTGTGTTAATGCGGCAGCAGATGACCAGTCTGAAACACGGAGTAGTTTGAGAGCCGCACGCTTCGCTCAAGAAAAACAAGCCCATAATCCTTAATACATACGAGGAGCATAAATCCATAATACACGGAAGAGCTGGCAATAAAAAAAAAAAAAACAGCACCGAGTGAATGTGAGAGTTAATAGGCTTTCCAGTATCACTGTCCGTCATTACAGCACGAGAGCATGGGGAAACACTCAGCTGGGATTCGATGCAGGGAGTTGTTGGACATATCGCTGCTGCAGGTGAATCATTACCGTCATTATTCCTGCTGCTGGAGTCGGAGGAAGTTCTGCTGCAGTTCTTTAATAAGGGTTTTAAATCAATGTACCAACAAGTTCAACTGCAGCAGAGAGAGAAGGTCTGCAGGAATGAACACTGCTGATACCTGAAGGACTCAGGTCACATGACCACAAGTCTATATTATCTGTTACTATCATGGATGACAGCAGTTATTACATCACCGAGAGGAACGAAACTCAGACGCACCATGACGCCCAGCGTGTACGAACCACAGCTACACAGACCGTGTCAACTGGATTTCTACGTGTGCTGCTGATCTACGGCGTAGGCGCCGTATCATCACGTGACTTTCCCAGCTCCTTTAAGTAGAAATGGCTGTGCAGTGACTGAGTGTCAATTCAACAGCGAAGCATGAATCCGATTTACCGTGTTGTCTATCTTCTGTTCGGAGGGGGAGGTGCTTCCAGAAATCGCTCGTTCTGAAAACGTTGCATGTCTTGGTCGGCATCTCGTGTCCTCTGCACACGTTGTTGTTCTCAGCCTGACGGACACGTTTGACCTCTGACACCACCATCAGCACCAACTCCCCAGCTGGACCCCTGCGCTCTGCGGCTCCGCAGAACAACTGTTGAGTCTGTTGAAGGAAATGAAACAAATCCCGCTGCAGTTTTAGAAATAGTCTGACACATTCTACCACTGAACAACGCCGTTGTGGTGCATGTTAAAAATACAAATGTAAACACACAAAGATATCATCACAGAGCTCAGCAAACACAGAGACCGTAGAAACACCCAGCACTCGTCTTTTATTCACCAACCTTTCTTTTATTCTTTCCTCATATTTCATCTTCATTTTCTGTCATTTAAGTGTGTGATCGCTGATTTGCAGGAATACGTCTGACAGCAGCAGAGTGTGTGTGTGCGCGTGTGTTGGGCTGGTGCATTAGAGGGGTTCCTGCTGCGACTCTTCACAGCAGGAAACAGTTTCTCGTTCAGTCTCTAGGAGCAGAGTTTTGTCAGTGTGATGATTTGACTGGGTGTGATTTTCTGCTGAGGAACATCTTCTCCTCACGTCTTTGTTCCTTCACGCATTCTGCAGAAAAAAAACTAAGTGGCCGCAGACTGATGGTGACGATGGATACACGACAGATCACTATCACATTGTCTACGTTTGATCATCGCAGTTCATTTTGAATAAATATAAAGTCAATTAAATGCACAAGCATTATATAAACACAGGATATACAGTACATATTGTCCTGCTTAGAATTTGCTGATTTATTTTGTGTTGAATTGCAAGCAACATGTTTTCAGTTCAAATCAGATTGAATTGAAATAAAATGTTTTGTCTCTTTTTAAACAATAACAAGAAGTTTTTGTTTTTTTCTAATTGTAACTTGCCTCATCACAGTAATAACATACATTTATCAGATATGACCTATGGTTAAAGTGAAGGAACGTCTGTCACCAACAAACGAAGTAAGAACAGAGTGGATCAATAAATCCACCTGTGAAATATCAACCAGCAGAACAATCATCTTAGAATATAAATACTATTAATAGTAATACAAAAGAATGTTGAAGAATTTCGGCCTCAGTTCAAGAAAAACAAGATAAAAACATGTTTTCCCTCCAAAGAGATTCACACACACACACACACCAGTGAACACCATCTGTGCTCTCTTTTCTTCACCTTCTTGTCTTTGTCTCCTTGTCACGGTCATATTTTTGTTGCCTGACACAACTGACACACACGCTGACATGTGCAGCCTCCATATTTACTGGTGTGAACACAGGGTGCTGGTGTGACATCACTTCAGGGCTGCAGACTGTTCCACCCAGGGCACGTTAAGTAAGTGAGCTGCTCCGTTGATCAGTTTCAAACTATGATCAGTTTGAGCGACACCCCATTGTGACGTCATCGTGCTGTACAACTACCGGTAGATCAAGAATCCTCCTCAGCCGCTGCTTCCTCTTCCCAAAACTTGAAACAAAGCCACTGTTGTCGCTTTTCCCATCACCATTCAACAATTTCAGTTTCAATGTACATGTAATTTAAATGTTCTTCTTGATTTGGGTGTTGCCATGGACACAGAGCAGCTGTGTGATTGCTCAGGGCTCAGAGCTGACCGTTAAGTGGTTACTAAGATGTGCTCAGCGGTCAGTTAGAGCTGCTCACATACCTAATGCGCCCTCAGTCCGATAGCATTGCATTGAAATTATTATAATGTAAACAACTACACAAATCTATCTGATCTGAGTGAATTTAGCCAAAGAGCTGCGTTCATTTTCTGCACCAAGAATTAAAGGACGCCTCCAAAACGTCGGGCTGCACACACAGCAGCGTTTCACTTCTCAGATCTGTATTCTTCACTTGTATTTGTGATTTGTTCAGGTGAAAGCTGCAGTCCACACACTTATTTCGTGGAGAGACACACACACACACACACACACACCAGTATCTGTCCACGGCAGCGATCAGCTCAGCACCTGTTAGTGTCAGTGAATACTAATGCAGGACGATTAAACACACTGATAAAGAGCTTGTTTCCCTGCAGCACTGTGACACAGTCAGTGTCCCCGTCACCGGCCTTCAGTGCATCTGTGAAACTTCATCTCACCAGCACGTGTTTAGCTCTGAACACAAGTTCTTCTCAATGCTTCTTGCGTTCCTGCAGTACAGAAGAGCCTCAGACTGCTGGAGGTCAGCCTGAGGCTCCTTGGAAATAACTAAGTACTTCACATATTTGGGGGGTGGGGGGAGGTTCTATCTTATGTATGCTTGTAGAATCCACTGCCAGAGAAATGCTGGTCCTCATCATCAGTTCCTTCAGGCAGGAATCAAGGACCAACATGGAAAAATATGAGTAATATCTCAACATATCTCAATATCACTGAACTGTTGAGGGAGACGCGAATGAAAACCGAGTTGTGTGTGTTCCACTTTCATAGGTTGGCCGGAGTTGTTTATTAGTTGCAACACATTGCGTGGTGTTCCACATGCAATTACACCGTAAAAACAATCCTGTTGACAACATGAAACAGTTGTGTGTGTACAAGTGACTGAAACGGAACAAAAGACCTAAGTGATACAAAAACACAGATGATACTTGGCAACTGACGCCATCTTGGACTCTGAGGACGGTCCATTTAACAACTTCCTGTCCGCAGCTCAGAGTGAACAGATCTCCACCGACAAAAGAAACAAACGCATTGGTAGAGGCAACGATGAGAATTATGCTGCTTTGACTCCACCTGTGGCCACAGAGAGGATTGCATCGATGCCAAAGTTCAAAGGGTTCACACAGCAGCAGTCATTTTCATTAGAATCGGATCACAAGCTGTTGCTTTAAGTTTCTAAAAGTCTTTGGTGGAGGTAATGATCACTCATCGTGTTCAGTCATCTCCAATCGTTACATTCTGATGATGAATGAGTTCATTAAATCCAGCGGATTTGCCGTTAGCGACATGATTAACTGACGACGTCTGCTGGGGTATTTTGGAGATTAATTTGATTTATGTGAAATGACTCAGATGAAGAAGGGTTGGATCAGTATGTCAGGTGTTTTCAGGAAGTTTCGGGTCATTCCAGGAAGCAGGTTTATTTAACACGGATGAACTGTATTCAAACGTATGAAACTTTGAAGACATTTAGTTTGACGTTCTGTCAAAACAGAGTGGAAATGTCATGTCATGATGAGTCAAACTCAGGATGCTTCCTGTGTGTCCATTTGTATGATGTAACTCAGAAAGAGTCAAGTGCATTGATTATTCGGTGCACAGGTGTCCCTGTGTTCACCTGACACTTGTTTTCACAGAGGGAATCATTCCGTCAGCTGCTTCGTGTGATTCAGTCGGAGGAAACAGAAGCAGACAAGATGGACCTGTCTCTGCAGCTTTCAGCTCAGACTCAGTAAAAGTACAGATACTGCTGGTCAAATATCACTCCATTAGTGACGGTTTGTGATGGCTGTCAGGTCAGATTATTGCTAAAGAGACAGTACAAAACTACTTGTGTTTAATAGTATCTGAAGTAAATTTACTTATGTCAACACGTTCTGTTGCTGTGCTGTGTCAATCCTGCTACGACACTGATCCGCAGATAGAACCCGACGAGTTAAGAGCTTTTAGAAGACTTAAAGTCTGTGGAAATTAACTGAAGTACTGAGAAAGGTTCCGACCCTCATCAGCAGCATTGTGTTTTCCTGCTTCATACTTTCGATGGTGAGTTCTTCAAGAAGTCGCACGTTTTCAGCATCCAAAGTGAAGCTAATCTTAATTTTTTTTCATTCATTCATTCTCTCCATGTACAGTACGACCACAGACAACCTGTGTGCAACGTCACCTCAGGTACATTACCACCCCCTGCTGGACTGGAGTTTGTATCGGAACACACAGACACACACACACACGGCGATAATGATAATTACATGACATTGATCTTCTGTCGAATCAACATAAATGTATATGACGTATAGAAACACTCACTGAATTCTCCTCTGAATAACTTCATGTCCAGGCAGACGTCCTCCTCCATATTCCGTCCTCCTCCATCTTTCCATGTGTGTTTGACCAGTGGAATCAGAGTAATGATCACCAGGCTCCAGAGAACAGATGAAAACACAAATTGCTGCAGTGCCAAGAAATACATAAAGTTCCAGCATCGATTTCTGCACACAGACAAACTTTTAAGAACAATCTCCCGCAGCTCAACTTCGCATTGTCTCCATGGTTACTTTCTAAAAACTGCAGCAAAATCATCCAGTTCGCCATTAAAATTCAGTGTGCGTGTGCGGACACTGTCACAGTGGACGAGTTCAGTTGCTCCACAAGTTAGTCGAGTACAAGTGAAAAGATTGAAATAACAAAGACTGAACTCCTTCATGCTCTGGACATGATTCTGTTTCAGCTTTTTAGTTGCCTGGCAACAGGTGGACTGGTCTTTTTGGGATCTGATCTCACTCTCTCTCACACTCACACACACACACACATTTCACGTATGACAACTACCACTGCCCAAATACTGATGTCTGTTGTCAACTACAGAGAGTTATCTCCCTGTGGACGTCTGTGGATGATTGTCGCTGCTCAGAACGACGACACTTCGCTTCAAATATTCAACTCAAATCGGTCTCGGTTGAATACAACTTCACTGAGAGGAACGAATTACACTAACGGCGTTGCGTAAATTAATTACAAAATAAACTAACCAATCATTCCTGTGTCATCAAATCACTTGTGTAAATGCGGCTGTGTCAACAATTCCATTTAACGGCACATATACCACATTAAACACTCAGATTTCTCTTTGTGACAACAAAAATAAAAATGATAATAGTAATAATCTTTTACCTCATGTTTGAAGGTCACAAGATAAGGACATTGGTTACCAGGACAACAGAGAATCACTTTTACGTGAGATCTTCAAAACGGATGAGCTGTGAGTGTCAAGGACGAGCTGACGTCTGCTTCAACTGGAGGAGCTGAAGTCCGTGAAGAGTAAATGAGCTGCTGTCGTATCCAGCTCCCTCACGGTGACGGTAATAACAGATCAAGTCCTGACACCCCCCCATAAGGCCCCATCTGGAACGTTTGGAGGTGATCCTTCCCTCCAGATCGGAGAACAAGATCATTGGGTTTCTTTTAGAAAGATTACAAGAAACAAACGTCTGATCCGTTTCAAATAAAGTCATCATTTGGTTGAGAACCTGTGTCACATGTAGAAAGATCAAGATTCTGGCAGAGAGTGATGGACCTCCAACTCATCAGGACGCTAGTGGAGAGTGCTACAACCAATCAGAGCGGTGAACAAACAGTCATTTGTTCTCGTCTTTCAAAGTAACATCCAACTTGTTTACTGTTGACACCAAGGACGATACAGACTGTCGCTCTCCATCAGCAGCAGCCATTTTTATTGTGTCCGTAACCACTGTCGTCGTCCTGCTAAGCCCCGCCCACAGACTCTGTATATGACTCTAAGCCCGCCTACATCAGCGAGGCCCATGAGATCGGTTCAAACTGTTTCTGTCCATCGTTAATGATCCAACTGTTCTTGTCCAGACCAACCTGCTGACGGTACATCTGGTTTCTTGGTATTTGCAGGATTTTGGTTCACATGTTCTACACACCTGTATCTCCACACTGAACAATCCACTCGTTTGCCTCCACAAATACCTGCGGCACGTTAAAACCCTGGACATCGTCTGGCCGACTGAAACTACATAGCAACAAAGACTGAAATCTCCTTGGCAACCTCTTGCTTCAAAATATCACATGACCTTTCCCATCCAGAACATGAATCAAGGGTGAGATGTCTACATCATTAACGCTGTCTACATTTGTCAGTTTGGATGTACAAATGGGGTCGGATTCAACTTTGACCTCAGCTGCTTCGGTGGACGTTATCATTTCGGAGTGAAGACATGGAGTCATCCCGTCGCTGTGGGAATCAGATGCACAGACCCACCAACCTGAAACCTTATTAAGCATCTTATTAACTGAAGCTCAGGACAGTGATCAACTGAGGATATATGAATATTAACAACAGTTGTCCACATTATTCATACACACTTTGACACCTTCAACTCCCCCCAAACATGTACAGTCGCTCCTGTCAGCGTGTCTCCCAAATCCATCACCGCCTCTCACGGCAGCACCAAACAGGGTTCCCATAGCAACGTAAGACACCAGTTTCCACCCTTGTGACAATGAGCCAAGTCCAAAATGACTGAGGCGACTTCAAGTCAAGTGAATAACAATATTAACAATCTGACAGCTGAAAGGTTAAATCACTTACAAAGGCGACACAGTGATGCTAATGTAGCATCAACTGACATGAGCTACACGGTGAGGGCGGCGGTGTGTTCTACCAGAGACGTCAACGGACACTCGTCCTGTCTCTGGTTGGATTGTTTTGGAACCAGATTCTCCCAAACTGCATTTAATTAGTAAAAACGCCGGCTGCAAAGTACCAAAATGAGACGACGCCACAGGAAAAGGTCAGAGGCTTTCAAATCCAAATGAAGCAGCTGACAAAGCTTTTACAGCTTTTAGAGGAACGATGACGCTGACGCTGCTCTTCCTCTGAGGTGAGAAGAATTTAACCTGCTCGGATAAAATATTAATGTTACAGAACCTCCTCAAACGTATTTGGAGAAACATTCATTTATCACAGTAGAGATCCAACTCTGCAGACAAATAAACTACTTTGTATCATAGATAATATTAAATGCCTTTTAACATCTGAGCAGAACACACGACTTCAGAGAATTACACTCAGGCAGCAGCAGCAGCAGCTGCGATGACCTGTGAGCGCCACCTGTCTTCTTCTTCTGCTGTATAATTCAGGTGTGTGGTGTCAGACCTTCACCACATGAATTTATGCAGCAGATGAAAACATCAAGTGGCCCGAATCTTTTTCCTTTCCCAGTGATCTGACGTTGACCTGCGCAAACCTGCAGCCGCGGAACGAGAAAGAAGCCGTTTTATCCGAGTTTGACCTTGTGTGGTGTTCAGTCCATTAACGAAGCAAATGTGATAAACCTGTGAATGAAACAAAGAAACCGACCTTGTCGGACTGACGTTTGGAATGCGGCGCCTGTAGAAGCTGAGGTTGGATCAGGTGTCGAGCAGGTGACAGTTTGTCTTTCAGTCAGTAAACGGACCCACCACACGACTGATGAGAACATGTCTTCCTTTGACGCACTGACGCCGACGAGCAGCTTCATTCTTCAGTTCTCAACCTGCACAGTCACTGAAAATGGAAGAAAAATTCAATCAGAGGCAAGTGGGTCTGATACTTTGAATTCAGTTTATCAGGATGAAACTCAGCGTGTTGTGGAACTGACCCCTGGTGAGCACGATTAGAGTCAAAGCTCTTCAAACAAATATATGAACCTTTAAAGACACAAGTCAAGCGAACTGAAAATTCAGGGTGATTTCAGAAAGAACAAACTAAACCTGCTTTGTGGGACAAGCGCCTGTATGTTTCTGTGAACCCGTTATCCCTGATAACGAGTAGCTCATTTGACTCAGGTGAGTTGGAGCAGAGAGACGTTTGAAGGACATCAGGTCTGAAGGACATTGAGACACGGGGTCGTCAGGACGACAGTGGGTCTGAACAGAAAAAAAGAATTTCTTCAGCTTCAGCTTGGAATCAATATGTTGAACTTCTCATAAACTGCTTCAGTAGGACGTCTTCTCTGTCCTGAGGAGTGTGTGTTTGCGTGCATGTGTGCCATAACGTGCTTATGTAGAAACATGTGTCAGTCTTGACCTTTGACCCTCTCTCTGTTCTTCCTGGGGATGTGTGTCAGTGGCAGCGCAGCCTTTTTAATCTGCTGAGGCGCTCGTCGTCGCTCAGCAGCAGAACAGAGGAAACGAAACAGCTTTGTTATCGGAATGGAAAAATAACACGAGTGTGTGCTGAGACGGGAAGAACACACACCAGCTTACGTCGTGTTTACACGTGTCGGAGCAGACGAGCTGTGACCTGATGAGCAGATCGTCTGCAGGCAAACGGAAGAGATTGTGATCTGATTTGTTCTTCTTGGTTTCATGTCGTCGGGTGTTTACGATGCTGTTTTTATTTACAGATGTAATGTGAGGCTGAACATTTCACTGACGATCAAATATCTGCAAGGAAGATGCAGGTTACACCACATCCATTCTCCCCAGAGCGCGAACCCATGTCCACTTCCGATTTAAACGTTTCCAACATACGAGTTCATATGATCCTCTGGATACATCATGTGCTTCACTGCTTCACTTTGTCGTTTTCCAGATGAATGAATATACACAGAGAAATGATTATTAGTTGATCAGCTGTTTTCAGTTTACAAACCAACTGTTCAGGTGAAACAGGAAGTGTCCATCGTAAACAAAGGTTTCATGACGGATGTTTGTCCTGAACTCACAAATCAAAGTTGAAACTTGTCACATCAACGGGAGTAACTTGATTCTGATCCATTTCTGAACGTCGGCGGATTAAAGCAAAATTAATTTCTCCAACTTCATGCAATGAGCTCACAAGGATTTCTGTTTCCGTCCAGTGTTGTTGCCTGTGGCCAGGATAAAGGTCTTAGTGTGTGTGTGTGTGTGTGTGTGTGTGTGTGTGTGTGTGTGTGTGTGTCTGATATGCATTCAATCAGATCGTCCTCGGAGGAGACGAAGGTGTTTGGATAACGTGCACGTGTGCTCGGCAATGTCGTTCTCAGGAGTTCAACATGAAGCTGCATATGTCTGTACATCACATCTCAAGACCAAGCTGGAAACCAACAGAGTGTGTGTGTGTGTGTGTGTGTGTGTGTCTCCACAGAATGACAGCATGACACCTCTCCAACTACTGATGCTTTTCTGTTAAACTTCCAGTGAAACACACACACACACACACACACACACACACACACCTGTCTGACCCACTGGCAGACTGACACCAGCTCCAGTGCTTATTCTTTTTCTTTCCATCTGCTGTTTCCTCCACCTGTCATCACCACTGTTCTAACTCCTCTGCACTCTTCTTAGATTCCATCTTGTCTTGTGCTCCGACTGAGCTGCAGCTCCAGACGGAGGCCAGAGTCAACGCGCTGACACGCTGTGTGAAAGTGTCCGTCAGCGGGAACATCTTGACCTGTTTTCACAGGGCGGCGGCAGTGTCTGTGTGTGAGTGGCGGAGGCGGGTGCAGAGCTGGGAACAGGCTGGAAATCCCAGATGATGCGTGCACGGCCACACAGGCCGGATTATAATCCTGAACATCAAATTGTCTTATATAACACATGGTAGAGCAGACGCCGGCCACCAGCGGCTGTTACGCAATCCACTGTCAGCCGGGCGTGGAGGCTGCATGCCTGCGCACGTGCACGCACACGCAGCAAATGAGAGGGAGCAAATATTTAAAGTAACAGAAAACTGAGCTCACAAACGTGTTGAAATGTAAAATGTCCTGTGAAACGTCCTCATCTGAAAACTAAGTAACTGTCACTCCACCGACTTATGACGAAGCAGAGCTTTGTCACAGACAGATGAGTCCACGAAGTGTTTGTACACGGAGGAATCGGACACTAGAGTACATGTAGCCACTCGTGACTTGACGTTCATTCACGTATATTTGAGCGAGTCCGTTTTTTCTGTTGTGCTTCTACTCGAGTGTCCTCACTGAGGCTGATCAAACTCCTGCAGCTGTTTGAGGACCCTCAAACACATTCTCAAACACGTCGCTTTGTAGCTCACCCAACAGCAACCAGACAGGATGAGATGAGATAAATGGGAAACTTAGTGTTACAGCAGCAATGCTGCAGTAGTGCTGTGCTTAAATGTGCAAGACAAATCAACACAAAATAAAGTGACATAGAATTGTCATTCCCATCTGTGTTCAAACTGCACCGACAGAAGTGATGAGTCTGAAGAAAACGTCTCCCCCATTCCTGCTATTTAAATAAGTGCTCTCTCTCCTGAGAGTTCACGTAACACAAGATGCTCTGGCTCGAGCTCCGACTGAACAAATCTGGGAACAAAGATGTTTGAGCAGTTAATGGGAAAACAGGAATGAATTGTAACTCTCTAGGTTACATTTATTGTCCCCTTATTCTCCTTACCAGTGGGTTTTTTTTATCACATGGCAGATTGTTGTTGTTAACCTGTGTCTGTGTCTTTGTACTGATGTGTTTAGTATGGTGAGTACAGAGTCCACGCTCCTACGCTGACAAACAAATGTACCCTTTGGTACAATACAAGGACCCTGTGACAGGGACCATGTCGACGGCATCGAGGGGGAAAACTACCGGTTCTTTGTGTTTGTTCCTGATTCCTTGTCAACTGAATTGCTGGTTGTGCAGCAGGTAAATGAAAACAATTGTGAAACAAAAAATACGTCGACACCTGGGCTGAATCCCGATCAAACAGCTGATTCGCTTCAACACCACCAGCAAGGACGAGGAGGAGGACCGGGGGGGGGGTACTGAGTGCTTTCAGTTTAGTTGTTTCTCCTAAGTTGCTCTTCACTTTGATTTGTATTCGTCTCAGAAGACGTTTGTGCTTTGGTGGACGGAAAGAGGGACAATTCAATTGTCCCCTGAAGGCAAACAACACAAAACAAATTAACAGATCAACATGAAACACACACACACACACACACACACACACACACACACACACACACACACACGGGTTCAGCCAAAAACCAAGACATCTTTTCTCCCTTTGTTTCCTTCTCTTATCATCACTTGACTGTCAAATATCATTTTACATGTTTCATCAACAGGGGCTGTGGGGCGTGATTACACGCTTGCTCAATGACTGGATGTCCAATAAGAATCAAAACAAATTTTAAAAAACGAATCAGTGACTGGCGAGGATATTTCTAAGGATGATAGAAAATCAGAGGAATAAATGAAAACGGAGGTACGATAGAAAAGTCACAAAGACGCGCTGCTGGATGAAAACAATATGAAAGGAGAGTAAACCAGTGAAAGAATGAATGAAAACTGAAACGAGCAGAGAGAGAGAGAGAGAGAGAGTATACACAGGCAGAAGCAATCGACCCCCAGAAGCTGAAAATGTTCAAAGGATCCAACATGTCGGCTCAGTGACTCGAATCATTTCCTCTTCAGATCTTTGAGGAAATGTTCAAACTTCACTGCAGACGTGACTCGGTTGGAGGAAATTGTAGATTTCAGTGAAAACTCCTGGAGCTCCGGACGCCTTCAGACAAGAGCTCAGGCCGAATCACGAGGCCAAAAATAATTCATGAATCACGAGAGTTGCGGTGCCTTTGATCTCAGTGGGGGGGTGAGATGTCCGTTGGTCACAGCATGTTTGCTGCACCTCCGCTGAGCGACCAGCTTACGACTCCCTCGGACATCAAACACCTCCTGGATGGCGTTCTTCAAGCAGTGGAAGTTGTAGTCGATCAGACCTTTGTGGGACAGAGACGGAACGACGTCAGTCGCAAGTTGGACAGGAAACTACAACAACTCCCTGCAGACGGCGCCGCTGAGCACATGCAGTGAACCGTAGTTTGTTTCCTGCCTGAAATCATTGTCTGAGCCGAGGACAGCTCAGGACCGAAGACGGCGTCAGCAGCACCGTATGCTCTGTCAGTAGAAACGGTGTTCAAAGGGTTCCGGTGTCACTGAGGTCTTTTGTTCCATTTCAGTGACTCATACAAAGTTGTTACACGGTAGTATGTGGAGTACCATAAAATGTGTTACACAATACACAATAACAACATGTATAAAAGCATTTTTGTCTGACCTACCATATTTTATCAGTTACGACCTTGGACATCGGATTCAACTCTGCTGGAAGAATGAATTCTCTCCTGTGACTGACACACACACACACACACACACACACACACACACACACACACACACACACACACACACACACACACCTCCCAGTGTTCGCCATCATCTCATCAACCTCAGTTACATGAAGCAGCTTGTTTCTTCCGACTGATTGCTCCAATCCACGTTTGTCTGTTGTATGTACCGGTACAGGTACTCTGTTACCACAGCAACACGGGAACTAGTCCTGTGTTCAGAAAATGAAACACTGTAAAGTTTTTATTATTATTCTACACTTTCAGACTGCTCCTTTGGGCGGGGTTACAGTGGATCCCTGGGGGTTGAGGCTGTGAATTACTCCGTGGGTACTCTTGTTCATGTCCTGTTCTCACAAGTGAAGAGTAAAGACACGTTCACATTCCAAAGCCCTCGGCTATATAGGTTTCAAATCCTGACAGATAACCTTATTCAGCCCACTGAAATCCCCATAAAACACCGTTCATAACAGAATATATGTGTTTGTCTCTTCTAAAGGTCCTGAATAATTCATTCCTTCTACATTCTGGTCTTTTCTTTGCTTTGTAGGATCTGAGCAACGTTCCTATCGAAAGCATGAGGAATGCTTTAGCTCCATAAGTGGAGTGAAGGAGAACTCACTAATTCGATTCAGTCATTGAAACATCATTCAATCATTGTTTCAAGGTTGAAGTATTCAACATGTTCAGGTAATAATTGCCACTTTGTGCCAGCGAGTGAAGGACTTCATGAAACAGGCGCCAGAATTCACCATCGATGATGAAAGTGAAGAAGACGTGAATCAGAGTTCGTCGTGGTCACTGACACACAAACGACTGATTAAAATCATCCATTCATCAGTGACGCTGCATCTTCCTGCTAATCAAATGTTTTATCCCCAGGTCTCCATTATAAGATTTGACCTTT
>CAAKHB010004399.1:2401-26145 GCA_901007665.1 Aeoliscus strigatus
CCAGAGTGAGAGCTGATTCCTCAGTCAGCTGCCTCTCATGTCTTCCCCCTTGACCTCAGCCTCACTCCTCTGAGCCCCCTGATTGCTGTCTCCATAGTGATTCTCTGCGTTTTGCCCCCCCCCCAGACTCACACACACCCTTCCTCCACACATCTGACTTGTGTCTGTGTGTGGCTGCGCCCTCCGTTCATGATGGACCTCCGTTGATGTGTGTCCACAGTAAAAAGGGTTTCCCTGTACTGGCTGTACACCACCAACACACTTTTCTGTTTTTTTGTTCTCCCTCTTTACACCATGGCACTGAGCCACCATCGGTTTAAGAAAAAAAAAAAAGTGTTGTGATGGAAAGAAAACCTGTCTTAGTTGTTCCAAAGCCGCCGTCTCCCTGAGGAGACTCTGATATACTCTGACACACATGCAGGTTTGTGTTGTTTGTCTGTGTCCTCCATGTTACTGAAAATAGCCACAATTTCTTTAAATTACTGTAGAATCTTTACTTGACACAGACAGAGACATGTGAAGCACGTTTTATACGTGCAGAAATCAGTAAAGGTCACCAGTGTTTTGATACGCATGTTAAAATACATTCTCCTGAGAGATAATTAAAATTTGACAGACCATCGTGGGGGATTGTGCCTCTCTTTCATGTTACTCCGTTTCCAGTGACGGATGCTTGCATTAAATTATCACTGCACTTTGCAGACATTGTGACAATATGAGGCTTTGACAAAAAGGAACGACACTTAAGAGGAGAAAAAAAACAACAAAAAAACGCCGATATATTGGCATGAAACATATCTGCAGATTGAATTTTTTATTAATAGGATCATATAGAATATCATGTCAGAGTCAAGTTATGCACATTTATGCAGATGGTGGTTTTTTTATAATATTGATTTCATCCTAGGTTACAGTCAGTCAGTTGTCTCCATATCTGGTGCAACTGTGCCAGAATGTTGTGGTAAATTCAAATACCTCTATGTGGCCTCTGTGTCTGTACACAGAGCGGCGAAACGTGAAACGTGGCATATCTAATTCATTCTTCTCGTGCGCCATAATTCAATTTCAATCTCCTCGAAAATGAATGACTGCACCACCATGGAGCTCGTTAATTGACGTAGTGTTAAAGAAATGACATAGTGTGGAGGACAGCTATTCAATTTTCAATTTGAACAGAAATATTACACAGCAGCTCTGTATTCTCTTCCTGTCATCTAATAATCAGTCCGACCCATCTACTCAGCAGCCTGTTGATGCTCGCCATCAAATCCAGATCACACACGCCGGCAGAAGTCATTGCCCTCTCCCTGCTCTTACTCATTTGATTCTGTTACACACAGCTTATAACCTGAAAATTAGCAGCCGCCTGGATGCCTCCTGCTCCACGACTTGTGCGGCTGCTCATTTGATGTACTTTATCAGGTGCAGCCTTTGTAATAGGAAAGGAATGGGATCAGGCTTGATTGGCCTTGATGACGTCTGTGTTTCAATTGTCTAGAAAAAACTCAAGCTTTAATCATTCTGCAGGATAATTCAGAATCTCTGGCCATTGCCTGCAATGATTGGCTAAAAATCCAGGTGTAGCGGCAATAAAACAGGTGTGAACAATAGAATTAGTGTGCAGGCGGTGGGGTGGGAGTAGTTTCTACAGGGTCTACGTTTATTATGTCAAGGATCAAAGTATATTTCCCTTTCAATTTTAAGAAATTAAGTATAATTTTTTTATTACTACCTGTTTCACCTTTCAGTGAATTGTGTTTTAACATGCTTTTTTCTGTTTGTTCAGTTAGCCAGTCCACTTGTGCGATCATTTTGTTTGCCGTTTCAACAGTTCACCTTGATTATTTACATGACTTAGTAGATGTTGTTACATTTGAAAATAAGCGCCCATGTGAGTCATCTTTGAAAGAGGATAGACGAAAGGAGAGAGAGAGAAAAAAAAAGGTTTTCCCTTAGACTGCACACAGGCAGCTTTATGCAGCTTATATCATTCAATTTTTTGTTATAACACAATATATTCACCAGCCAAATGTCACAATTCGCTCATACTACCTGGATATACTGTTTTCAAACTAGAACTAATGTCAGTCACATTTTATAAAATTGTCAAAATACATCCCTAGGTTTAACTTGTTAAATTTTACACTTTTTGTATTTGTTGTTATTTTTCATTCAGTTTAGCTGTTTTTTGCGCTTAAAGTTGTTGATTTTTTACCTGTAGCACAGATTGCTTCCCGTGTAAAGTGCAAAATATATAATTACCTTACAGTTATTAACTCAGTCCCACAAATGACAGTCTCCAATGACCATTAAACTAACACATGCCTTCTAAATAGACAGTAATTGCAGAGCAGTTGTGTTATTCTCCAGTAGAAGTATGTGGGTGTTCCTAACGAACTGGTGCGCGGCTCCATCAGTGCGCAGCCTCCCTCCTGCTCCGTTGCTGTGGCAACACACAGAGAGCGTCGGCTGCTCTGAATGGAAAGGAAGATGGAGGAGAACACAGCCAGAGACGTCGAACCTGGTGTGTAAATATCCGCTGGTTTATTCCTCGTTTGCGCTTCGGTGCATGGCGCCCAGACGTGTGACAGTCCGTTGCGGCGTGTTTCGGGCTCGCTGTGTGTTTTCTTTGTGACGCGGGTGCGGGCTGTGCTAACGTCACGGCTAGCTTCACCTGCATGTAAACAACTGACCTGTCACCAGCTTCTTCTCAGCTAGTTCTGCTACAGCACACGGTACCCGTCGAATTACACACAGATACCATCCGTAACGACCCGGATAACGTTTCAATGTTGGTGTGTAAGCTGGAGGAGCTGGTGTTCACCAGCAGTGAGGAAATGTCTGCTAGCTTGATACGTTGATTAGCTCGTGGAACAGCCGCGCTGCTAATTAGCTAACTGGGGGCACGTGAGGCTTCTGATCCAATTAAAATCCAGAATCGAACGTCGGAAAGAAAAAGAGGAAAACCGTTTCCAAATACCAGATTTCAACTTGGCAAAGCTCTCATGATTCACTACCATGTTTTGAATTAAAATGTCGTTTTTTGTCTTTAATGCTGACAGTTTGATAGATGAACCTATTATGTTAATTTATGTCAATAATAATTATATATATAGTCTGTGTGTGTGTGTGTGTGTATATATATATATATATATATATATATATATAGTGTCTTTGTATTTATGTATGTTATGTTCTTTGCTCATTAGTTAGGCAGGTGTATATTTGGTCAAATAGCTGAACGCAAAAAGTGTGAATAATAAATACAAATATGAATGCATCTTCATGGACAAGTACAACACTCGTGATACAAATCTTACAATATTCCTGACTCTGAATGTACAACAACTGTGACAGATATTCTGTCCTTCACTTGACACCCACTCAACTGATGAGTACATTCAGACCCAACGTTTGTTTCCATGATTCACATACAGGTAGTGACATCGGTGGAGAGGATGCTCTGGTGGGGAACGTGAACAAGCTGACCGTGACCCCCCCTGGATACTCAGGAGCTCCACGGAAAGGACATCTGATTTTTGACGCTTGCTTTGAAAGTGGTGAGTAGCAGTGTGTTCATTGGATATTACTTGTGTGAGTGTCATTGGTGGCTGTGAAGAGTTTTTTGGGGTCATGCCTCAGTCTGAGCTTTGTGTGTGTCAGTTTACCAGATAGTTAGATATTATTGTATGAATCAGCCTCTAGACATTGACATATGCTTTTTTGAAATGTAAAAACATAAAAAAATACATGACAACTTGAGTAGCTCTATAGCTTCAGTAGTAATTCGCTGTGTGCACAACCCCACTTTCCTGGGAAGGATTAATAATTAATAAGTATCATCATCATCTTCAACATGTCTGGCATGAGGACAGAAATGTCATGTTCATCAACTTCTTGTAAAAATACAGTCTTTCTGCGCAGTTTTGACAATATTTGTATTCATATATTTGCATTCATTTAAATGGAATATTGTAAATGGATGAACATAGATGTCTAAATATGCAGCATTATAGCCATTAGTTGGTGCCATTAGTTCAGAAGCTTGTCACAATCAGCGGGTCGTACCTGCAAACCACCGCATGTGAAACGCTCTTTCCAGGCACATCGAATATGTTTGACAGCTCCCCTCCACTTCCTATCATTGCTTTGGCTTCCTCTGCAAACCAGAGCTGACATCCAGGGCTGCCTTTTGAATTTGAATTATCTGCGAGGATTAGCATCGTTTTTTATTTTTTATCCAAGTGGTGTTTCAGCCCAGAATCTCCTGTAATTAGATATGCTGTATTTATTGAGTTTCAAATACACAAGGAGTCTCTTCAGCAGCTTCATACCTGTTACACGCTCTTCCACTACCATTAGTCGTAATGACTCCTGTCGCCATTAAGACTGAATGTCATCATGAGCTCCTGCAAACACTCTTACCGCTATGACGACTGCTAATACTGATCCTTATAATAAAAGCTTCATTCTTGGTGTTTGACACCTCAAACAGACAAAATTCAGCTTACGTTTGAAAAGAAAAAAAACAGTTCGACTCACTAGTGTTTTTTTTGTTATGGAAGTTGTATGTTTAAGTGACAAAATCTGGAAATGAGACTGATAACACAGGGAAATAGATTTGCTGCAGCCAGACAACAAGTGTGTGGATTGTCCTTTTTGTAAGTTCTTTTCCAAAGATGACATGGTCCGAGCTTCGACATTGATTAATGGGCGATGAGCTCCCACACTGAGATCAGCTAACATATCGGTGTCTGGCTCCGGATGTATCTCCTGAATGATTTATGGAATCGGTATTAATATCTTTCCAGTAAGTTCATTACTAAAGTTAGACTGGGGAGGATGAAGTTATGTTTGCTGATATCTAATGAACGCCTGCTTTCCGTTTTTATTACCTCTCGGCTGTCAGTTTCACTTTACAGTGAGCATTGCATTGACTCCAGTTCTATGTCTGTTTTATTTGTCTTGTCGGTTTGAACCAGGCAGTTATCCAGAGTTTTAGTTTAGTTTTAATATACTTACTTTAATTAAGTATGACAGTCAACTTTATTGCTGAAGTTCCATTGACTAAAACAATAAGAACAGGTGAGCCTGACTGGAATGTCAGATGCGTAATTTTTCGACATTCTCCAAGTGTTTGAGCCATATTTACATGTTGAAGTAGCATCAGTACACATGAAAACATGTTTAAAAAGTATTAGCATTTTAATGTGACAAATGTTTTACTTCATTTCAGTTCTTGCTCAGTTCTGGACCATTTCATATGGATATTTGCCCCCATGAGCACAGACTGGGATTGTGTGTGTAAATAAATACATAAATGCATGGTTCACTTTATCTGCTGCACATTGCATTTACAGTAGAGCAGATAGCACAGCTGGAATACCCTGAGTATCTTGTCCCGCTCGTGGCATGCACACGTCGAGTGTTTTATTTTACCCTTCTCACACCACAGTGAACAGCTGGAACGTGGCATTTCACAATCTATGCAGACCAGTAAGTCAGTGAGGGTTTGTGCTTTGGCTTTTGTCCCCGTCCGCTCTGAATGTGACAGCTATCTGCGTCCCATGTACATTTTCATGAAGAGCAGATTGTGTTTTGTCACATTCGAACGGCACAGAAAAAATGTAATGTGATTATTGAAATAGACACTTTTCATGCAAGCTGTTTGCCAAAGATACAAACCCTAATTTACATTTAGATTAGGCTAAATTCATGTTGTTGTCACTCCCGCACTGATCCTCAGCGATGACCTGTTTACACACAGTAGACGTCTGAGCCAACAGGTCCTCTGACCCACAGCCCTTCCTGCCCGTCTACTTCCTGTTTCACCATCACACTGTGGCTGCAAATAAACATTTTGATATTAATGTCAACCTATAAAATTGCAGGTAATGGTGAAACATTACCTTTATCCTCTTAAAAAGCACTTAAATTGGTTAATTCCTTACCTGGTTAGTTGGCCTAAGTTGATTATGAATTGATCAATTGTTGTATTTGTTGTTATTTGTGTGTTTAAGCCTTGAGCCTGATATATGCTTCTGGTGGAGGGTAAGAAATCCACACGTCCAGCCCTTAAACTACCACTGTGACCGTACTGGTTGTGTCATGTGACTTTCACCGCTCACACGTTTACGTGAGCAAATACAACCGAGAGGTGACTTGAGAGTAAAAAATGGTGCCCATCTTGTTGTAGTTACCGCGGTAACAAGATCCACTCACTTCGATTTGCTTTCGCTTGAAGTAAACAAAGAAAAACACTGATGACCAGAAAAACCTAAACACTGTGGAGGAATTTAAGAACAATGCAGAGAGACAGAAGCAGCAGTAAGTACAGATGTGGAAGCGTAAATCCAGAGTGGAACTACTCGGATGGATCGTATTTGTCCCAGCAGAGAAGAGTTTGTGTTCATCTCGGCTTGTTGTTCTGTGTTTGTGTCAAGAGGCAAAGATTGCTTAAAGTGATATGAGAAGCCTAATTGTTTTTGGCTTTTTATGAGCAAATGACATCCTTATCTCGTCTCGTCACATTTGTTCTGTCAAATACTCCAAATACAAGTGCTGACATTTTCGGCAAAGTCTTCACTTCTTTTGTGAGCGCTCCGCTCGCAGTGTCGCTGATTAAAGCGCCATCTGTCTTCACCGAGGCCGACAGTGACGCCGTTCATTGGCAGATCGTCCTGCTGCACCTCTGCACTGTGCTGCAGATGTAATTAAGCGTTCACTGATTAGTCCGACTGCTGTCTGCTCACAGGGACTCACGCGGTCACAAAGAGTTTCCCCTGGGTGACAAATGTTTAATGGCTTCCATTGATAAGCACAACTCATAGACTCATCTAGCTTTGCAATCAATTCCTTCAATACTGATGTACTGATAAAGCAAAAGCATTAAAGACTATTTCCAAGTGCGTATGATGACGCGGAATGTTTAACTGAGAAAACACCTTTCCCATAAAGCGTCAGCTGACATGGATAAGACATGGGTCTCGAGCAGAATCACCGAACTCTAAAGTAAATGTCTGTGTGTTTGTGACAACACTGTCTGTATTTGCATGTCGCGTTACAGCATCTGTCACAACTACTGAATGTTTTATTGAGCTGGTCTGGAGATTTCCAGTCATCCCTCTGTAATGAAAATTCATCGAGAAATCGTTTTTCCTGTACTGTCAAGAAAATGGAAAACAAAATACATTAAACATAGAAGGCTGCCGAATATAAGTGATGAGGATAAATATTGAAGGAAACATTTTCACTTTTCATTGCTGATGAGGTTTTTCTTTTTTTATTGTTTTCCCCCTTTTTAGTTTTCCCGTGAATGTTCCATCTCCATCTCTGTGTCTCCATGAGGCCTTATGTTCATCCACAAATGGTTTTGTTGCAGTTGTGCGGTTCTTCCCAAGAATAACCGATTATAGTTCCAGTCAAAGCAAATTTAAGTGAGCAAAGAGGCAGGGAAGCACTGAGGAATGGAATCGTGTGAACACTGGTGGTGTGAGGATGGTGGGAGGAGACTACACCTCGTCAGGAGACACAGCCACAGAGGACGGCGACTGCCCCGTGAATCAGGATAGTTGAGTTTCCACTGATGAAAGAAGTGTTTTTATCAAGCCAGATGCTTAAAACGAGAGCGATGTTGGGAGTGGAGTGGAGATGCTGCTGAAAAGAAAACAAAAAAGACACGGAAGGATCAAACCTTTTCTCTGTATTATTCTGTTTTAGTCAAAAATCTTTTGGCACCTTTTTATACGAGTCTTACGTCGTTCTCATTTGACCTCTGGATCTTTATTTTTTCCCACTCTAAACTGTGCTCTTTGTGTCACCTAAACCGCTTGAGCTCTTCTCTGCTTTCCAGAAGATCTATCCGTGTGAGTGGGAGGCAGCACTCCTGACATATGATGTATTGAGAGGCACTCTCTCTGTCTCTCTTACGCGTCCTTGGCAGTGGAGAAGCTTCACCGCTCAAATCACTAAATGGCCTCTCCAGTCGTCTCTTTTAGCAGTTTTCTCTCCCCTCGTTCTTTCATGTCAAGCGCAGGATTGAGAAAAATCTGAGTTGTCTCAGGATTCTTGGCCGAAACTATTGCTTTTGATTTATGCTACTTAATCATTTCTAGCCATGTCTAGCCTTTTTAATCTCTTTGTCTGTTCTTCTGACTTTCTGCAGGCAGATTATCACTTTGGCTGTGTTTTCCATACAGGTGTTCCTACCGGTAGACATACACATCAATATGTACTGTATGTTAACTATAACACATATTCCTACTTGCGATTTAAAAAAATGTTTCTTGTATTTGAAAATGTGAAAGCTAAATGCACATACTCAGGGCTTCAGCATCTCGGTACTCATCTCCCCCTAACACGCCAACCGTTCAAGGCAGAAGGCCATCCACACACAGCCTCGGATCTGCCCGAGGTTTCTGAAAGGCCTTTTTTTCTCCTCTGTGGCTCAGAACTGCTCAGAAATGTGAATGTTGTGTTTCTGTTTCAATCATTAATATACTGAGTACGGAGAGAAATAACTGTTAGTGTGTACCATGCAAATACAATCTGACTTTATTTATCCCAAAGGAAGCAGATATTGTGCTGGGGGTTTTTTTGTTTTGTTTTTTTAAACGAAAACGGCAAATCACCATTTCCCAGGGACAAGCACTGAGCCTGATTTTAAAATAGGTGACATAACACAGTCGTAGGAATACGGTGTGGAACAAACTAAAAGTTTGAACTGTCCTCTCTACTGATTGGGGAGGAGTTATAAAGTTTGACAACGTATCCTTCGTTTTGATTTGTCTCGTTATAATAATTGTTCTGGCCGACTGCTGTTGTGGTTCACAGCTCCAACCAGAGGTTTTTACTTTTCATTGCTGCTGCATTTACCAACTAAAAAAATAATTTCCCTGAACCGTTTCCGGAGAGCAAAAACAACCGCAGTGAAGGGAAAGTGAGTCAACAATGAAGTGAGTCAATGAAGTAAACATAATCATCAGCTGTTACATTTTACTTCCAAATCGGCCAAATGTGTAAATAGACAAATGTTTGCACAAACATCCTACAAGCGAATTTGTAATGAAAGAATCACCAGTGGAATACAGGTTTTTGGCAGGTTAGACATTTTAGTTGCAATAAGAGCAACGCACATGAAACGGAGCGATAATCCCGTCGGCCATTGGAGCCGGTCGCATTGCGTCTAATCACTGAGTGAACACATTGGCTCGGCCACCGCGGTCGGACGTGACTTCTCTGCCAGGAAGTTGGACAGACAACCTCTGCATTTTGTAAGGTAATTGTTGATGCCGATGATATGATCCCAACCTAGAGGACCCCGTCAGTCCCTCATCATTTCCAAATGTCACCAAATGCTAACAGAACCAAGTTGTTTGGGAAATTTCTGAATAATAAACAGGAAAAAAACAACTGATTATCAATGGTACACAGCGGAAATATGCTCAGGCAGGAAGAAGTACGTAGCTTATAGTCACAGACTTGGTGTGTACTGACGGATGTGCTGTGACACAAACTTGTGTTGATTTTATATTCCAGCTGTGGGCTATGTTGTGTTTTCAATGTGCTTTGAAGCGTCACTACTCATTCGCTGTGAAACCTGCCTTTAAAAACTGTGATACGAGTGTGTAAATCACTCAACGAGTGGCTCCCGCACGCAACGCGCCACAGATTCCTCCAGTAATTCATTTCCAAGCACTTTCTGTCGCCATGAACACAGTTTCAGAGCAAACATCTCAGTTTTTAGCCATGACAAGGCTGCAGAGTTTAGGACAATGTTCAGGATTTGTAATGCTTTCGCAGTTTGTGTGTTTTCTGAGAAACAGAAATTGTCTCTCTGAGATGAGCTTTATTGATGCGCCAGGGTTTATTTCATAACACAAATTCATGTATCGAATATACTTACACAGTGAAGGGTGACAGCAGGCCGACTGATGGAAAACAGGAAAACATTTTGGTTTGAATCCAGGCGGCTGCAATATCTTGTTTGTGTGTTGCTGCAAGTAAACAGTATTGAAATTCACTCCTGGAGGGTGACTGGGGTATCAGCTCTTAATGGTGAACATGAGATGTGCTCTTGATGTAAGAAGGAAAAATGTGTTTCAGGTTTTAAGTAGTCAGAGCTGCTGAAATACTCAACATGTTTACTGTATTCATCATGACAAAGGTGTAAAATTCCTCGTACAGGTCAGACATATTCTAAAAACAAAGAACAGATAAATAATAAAGAGTTTAAAAACAATTAGATGAAAAGACATTAAAACGGACAGACTTGGCTGTATTAAATAATAAATATCTGTGTGCTGGGAACAAAACAATAACAGATACCAGTGAATTAGAAGTCAGACATGATGAGAGGCAATTTACAAAATAAAATAACAAGTAATGAGGAATCCTCAGCAAAACATGCTGGAGAGAAACATTCTCCTCTAAGGGGACTGAAGCTGTAGGGACTCCACCCGGTTCTCTTCATCACTGTAACATAGATTCATTGCAGCATTTCATCAGTGAGTACTTTCGTCTTACTATAGCTGATTATCTTTTCTGCATCATAAACATGATCCTGCTGTGATTGGGGGGGGGGCGACTCAAAGCTCCCTGCACTTTTCCTGTCTGATGAATCGCATCCAAATTGAATAATCCATTGGATGTATTTGCTTTTATGGTATATTTGAGCAGAAAAACAAATTTTTTGTACTTTAGGACCTGCTGTATTTATTTATTGCTCTGCTGGTTGGTTTCATAGAATTGCACAAGTGCCCTGCGTGACAGAATGATTGCTGAAATGCTCCTTGATCTTTGCCAAGTCTTTTGAGTGACGTTCAGTGCCGCCTTTTCCTGCCCCGTCATTTTTTTCCCCCTCCACTCTGAAAAGCTGGCGTCGCAGTGACAGTAGCAGCACTTAGTTTAATTCCCCATATTGAAAAGCTGCTCCACAATGAAAGATGTCTTCAGCGTTGCTCCTACCTGTTGAAAAACCTGGGATTTGCCAACTTCCACTCTCCTGGTTTGCGCAACTCCTGGATTCACTTTGGTCCCGTTAAGCCCATCGAGTGTGGACCAATCCGATTCACTCACTCAAAACTGTACCGGTTGAAGACGTAAATACGTGAAACTGAAGATGGTAATCAAGTGTTTGAAATCTGAAAACATCTGACTGCAATTCAGTTGTTGTGGATTGAAGAACTTTGCTTAAATAACAGGACACACACTGTGAAAAAACAGTTGTCCAGGTACCCACATTTTCAGTGATGTCTTCTCGAACCTGTTGGTGATTTCTGGCCTCCCTTGTTTCTCCTGTTGGATCAGCGCCCCGTGTTCCTGAACTCATTACAGAGCAATCAGCCCCAGGCATTGAGGTTTGCCCCCAGAGGGAGCAATAACTGTAAATAAACACTACTGCAGCCTCTCCGATAACATGTTACCCAGATGATAACAGCTCTTCTTAGCAGGCCTGTTGACCTTCTCCTTGCCTTCGGCTTCCCAAGGACTCCTCAGCTCCCTCTGCATTTATCTCCAAACTCTCCTCCACCACTGGAGCTGCTGGAGAGATTACGATTGAGGAAAAGAGGAAATGAAGGATGGAGTTGTTGCACTGGGAGAATACAGAAAAGAAGAGAAAGCGAGATAGAAGAACAAGGAGGAGATGAACAGCCGTCCCTCTGTGAGTGCCGCCACGTCCGTGGCCACTCCACAGTCTTTGCAGAGCTCGACATAATTAACTTGTTCAAAGAAGCCATGAAATTGGAAATGACTTCTGTTTACCCGGTGGCCGTGAACACAGCGCACACCGAAAGCAAAGTATAGAGAGAGCGAGAGATTGGCGGACTGTCAGATGAAGTTACAGACAAGATGTAAGTAAAGGTGTGATAGCCTCACTCTAATAAAAACAAAAACGTCATCCAACCTTCTACCTTCACGCTGCCGCAGGTCCGTAGGCACAGATCACATTGTTTGCCACATAGTTGTCTCAGACTCCGGTGTGAACGGGCAGAAGAAGACTTCACTTAAAACAAGTGTTTGTTTAAGTACATAAGGATACTGTCCTAGGTTTCGCTTTCGGTGGGGTGGGTGGGGTTCATGAGCCCACCACTCTCTGGTCTCTCTGGTCACTCTGGTCTGAAGCGTGTGGCCCTCTGCACAAAGCACATGTCACAAGTGTCATTGCTATCGAGATGCAGGCGCAGTTGACATATACGCACCATTTTGCTGTGTCACGCCTCTTCCGGCGCAGAATTGTTCCGTCTGTCTCATTTCAGTGTCGTACAAGTCGGATGAAATGTGACATTTGTTCCGATGGAGAGAAAGCATCAGATAAGTATCTGATTCATATGAAAGTGACCTGGGTCAGCTTTTACCCTCAGAGTGAACGCAGCCCAAGTGACTGATTCAGTCCTGAGAAAGAAACCAAAGCAGAGACTGGCACATACTAATGCAGAGAGTGTGACAGTCGTATGTCCAGAGCTGTGGGGCGAAAATGCCGTCTGGATGAGATTGATAATACAATTAAAGCCAGTCACAATATGAGAGCATCACTATGACCCATTACTACAGCACTTCTGATGGAGCACACCAGTGTGGCTCCAGGGCCGTTTGGAAGGAAAAAATACAATTATAGGAGGAGGCTGGCTGGAAAATGTGTTCTCTTTAGAATGTGAAGGCCTGTACATCATCAGATATGTGCGGCTGTGCCTGTGTATCTCGCTTCTGTCCTCAGGCCCAGTTCTTCATCTATATTGAAACCAGGAGCTCACTGGAGCAAAGCTGGACTCATAACAATATGATTTTTCTCCTTTTGTCCCCTCTTATTATTTGCTCTTATCCTGTTTGTGTTGTATATTGTCGTAAGATTGTTTCATCCACATAATGGTTGCACAGCTCTTCTTTTCCTCGCGTGCACGTGCATGCGTACCTGCACGTGTTTGCGTGAATGATACATCAGAAAGGATTCTTTAAAGAGTTGAATGGAAATGCATCATTTTATTTAAGGCATCTTAACGCAACTCTTTACCCGACATTGATTGACTTTAAGGTTGCCGTACTGTGTGTCTATGTACGGGGTGTTCCCTCTTCTCTGTTGTTTGTTTCGTCCCGCTCTGCTATGTTGTGTCTTTTGTGTAGGTGCGGGTTGGAATCCAATGTTTTGCTAAGTTTTTGGTGGTGATTTATTTATTTTTTTTAATAATCAAAAGTAATCAGATCAACTCATCCTCCTCATAAGTCTTATGTCAAGATAGATATATTCCATGTACGATCTAAAACACAACCATTTTAAACAAAACAATGCATGTTTTATCCCATTTTTAGTCTCATATCAGCGGGACAGTTGCACACAAATGGCAGGTGGAATAATTCTAGTGAGCTGTGTTCGGAACATGTGTGTGTCTGTGCAATGTGCTGGAAATCCACAATCCTGCCCTGGGTGTGATTAAGACGACAGACTGTCCCTTAGTTCACCTGTTGGGTAGTTTGTAGGAACTTGGAGGTGACCTCTTTAATCTTGCCTGCAGATGAAGTGATAAGGCATCAGGGGAGACGGCAGGCTTTAAGAAGTCATGAGGCGGGAGATTGATGTTGCCTCAGTGACAACTCGCCTTTAGACAAGCAGGAGAGAGAGAGAGACGGAGACGGGGGGAAATAAACAGATATTTAGCTGCAGGACTAAACTGAAAGCCGTACACCATAGCTGCTGCTGCCCCTGGCTGGAATCAATTCTATCTTTATCAGTCCCCCTCGTCTGTGTCAAGGAATCCTCCCCACTCCGCAGGGGAGCTGTGCATGCGTGCGTGCGTGCGTGTGTGCGTGCGTGCGTGTTTGTGTGTGTGGTGGGGGTTCATGTCTGATGGCTGATGTCTTTTCCAATAATGAAATAAAACACTCAAAAATAAGTTTAAAAGGTGCCTGCTCTCCCTCAGCTCTACAAGTCTCTTTTTTTTTTAATTGCCAGTCTGGTGTTTGAATCTTGCCACCGCCGCTCGAAAGACACGTGATCAGACACTGATGATGCTGCACGTATTTGCATTCGGTGGCGTTAATTAGTAGCACACACAAATGATTCTCATTGTATTGTCAGCCCACGGTGGAACATACACGAACACCTCTGAGAATAACCTGTTACAGTTATCACTTGTTAGTATATGTCTGTTGTATTCTCCTGCTGTTTTGCATTGTTAATTTTTAAATAGGCATATCAGTGTATCTTCCTCTGTGATGCAGATAAATTTTACCTGCTAATTTATGGAGCAGAAGCACATGTGAAAGAATAAAAGATGTATGACATGACAGCTCACATGTCTGCTAAAGATGAAGCGCTGTAACCACACAGTGCATTTCATGTGGAAACAACTGCCTGTTATCCTTGTAATGGCTGTGTGAGCGAGCTCCATCTTAGGCCCGAGGCAGACTGCTACCGCCGCCACCACCGCCGTACCATGATCCATCTGCATAGCAGAAACCAGCCATCCAGAGGGGAGCTGCAGGCTGCAGGCCGACCCTTTGTGTGGGCTGAGGACTGTGACTGCTCCCTCTTGTACCTCGGTGATGGGATTACATTAGCCAGGTTCTTCCCCCCCACAGAGTCCCGCTGTCCACTCGGCAGCAGTGTGTTATAGAATTGACTTGCTGATGGCAATAATTTCATTTTATGTACACTTCTGTGTGAATGTATATAAACACATTTGCGGGCTGTGCACACTGTGAGGAAAATCTATGATAGCAGCTGACGATAGAGAGCATAAGTCCTGACTATTAAAAGATCAACTACCGTAACCATACCGTAACAGTAACAATACAACAATTAATGTTGTAATAATAAGAATTAAAAGAATAACAATCATAATGCAACACTAGTACTACAATTACTACTACTACTACTACTACAAACAATGCTAATATTATGTTAAAAATTAAAAAAAGATGCATGATATATCCTCGTTCAGTAGGATTCATTATTTTCACTGTATTCACCATTCACCATTTTGGCAGTTTTATAAAACCTGGTTATTGCACTAACTCCTATCACAGTAACGATAGAAGTGTCATTTACAAACACTGTAACACTATTAAGCAGCTGTGGTCTTTATACACTGTTTTACCTTGTATCTGCTGCAGCTTCCTGTCTGGTTTGAATTAGTCTGTGAGAGGCATAGAATGACAGAGACAGATGGAGGTGTTCCTAACGGAGAGGCCGACGCGTAAAGTCTTGTTCATTACCACTTTTGTTCAGTTGAGCTGCACAACCAGAGCCGAACTCTGCAACGCGTTTCCTCTCAAGGCCGACGATTGATATTGAGATTCAACATAACCTGCCAAGACGCTGCTGATCAAGAATATGAAGAGAGTCAAGAGAAATTATGCAACTGCTCTCAAGGAAGAAGTTGCCTTTTTTTTTTTTTTCTTCCTTCCATCTTCCCTCTGTTGGTAGTTCATTAGCTTCACGATCACTAATCCAGTCCGTCTGTTCCAAAAAGAGCCCGGAATAAATGTTGACGTCTCCGCTGCACTCCGTGCGTGGCTTCTCAACATTTCACAGACTCAGCTTAACTTATCTCTGCTTTACCCACTTGGTCAATATTTCCGACAAATGGGCATTTTGAGAAAACACAGTCGACCACAGTTAAATAATAGATGCTCAAGGATTGACGAGAAGAGACAGAATAGTGGCCGGCCAGGAGGTAGCCACCATAAAATTAAAACGGGGATCAATGGTGTGTTCTATCCCTTCTGTTTGGTGAGTTCAACATGTAATTCTACTTTTAAGGCTGCGACCAACTCTCACATCCATCCATCCATCCATCCGTCCGTCCGTCTGTCCAGCAACGTGCTCAATAACCCAGCCGCCCGTAGCTGTTGTCTACAGCCACTACACCACTCACGAGCTGAGGCCGACACATTTACTTCAGTGTGTTGTACTGTACGTCTCCTCCACAGATAGCCAATCAATACATTGGGACTAATGGTAATTACATGTAATTTACTCCCAGGGGAGTTTCAGTCATTGCAAATCAACTGGAATTGGAGTAAAGTGTAATAGCAGAATCAGTGATATGTCAAACTACCTTGACTACATTGACAATGTTGCCTTCATTCAAATAAGAGCGAACTACTAATCAGCATAATTAGGTTTAGTACTGTCATTTATTTCCAGTGGATTGTCTGGTGAATGTCTGTTAACTTTCATTTTACAGTGGAAACTGGGCTGTAATTGATTTGAAAATAATGGTTTGCAGTTATTAAATCACTTCAAATCCAAGTTTCCACTGCTGAGTCGTGTTATTAGGACTCAAGAAGGCTGGAAGGACGACCTTTGATGACCGTTATCAACTCGGTCAAACGGGCTGTGTTCAGCAGCGTCGGCCTGCTGAAATGCTGTGATGCCATGATGAAGGAAGATCGATGAGACGGCACACGTGTCTGGAAGAGGCACCGCTGCTGTCCATCTCCTCTCTCTGTCTCGCTCTCTCTCCCACCACGGCTAGCTGCTGCAACCGTGTCCGGTTCAACCTACCTCCTCTGGCTTCCTCTTCTCGCAATGGGCTCGGGACCACACTGCTGCCCAGCCAAAAAGCTCGTCTGTAGCTGCCGGCCGATCCGTCGCTCGCCAGAAAACCCTGCACAGCTAACAAGGGATGGAAAATTCACTGTTCGTGTGCGTCACGGCTGTATAATAAAATCAGCTGAACACATCAGGATCAGATGTACAAGTGTTAGTCACAAGCTTGTACCTCGTTTTTTTGAAGATGCTGCAGAAACATGGATGAACAAACACTCATTTCTCCTTCTCCCTTTCTGCCAGTGTCTCATCTAATCTTCTCAGCATGCTTAACTTTAGAATTAGGAAAGTCTAGATGAATGAACACATGATATACATTTCAGCAGAGCCACTCCCCAATCCGTCAGAGATGCAGTCTGCTGAGAGGGTTTTTTTTCCCCCCCTCCAGGCACCAGTGTGCTGGCATGAGACGACACTTACCATTAGTGCTCGCTGCAGAAGCTGCTAATGGACGAGCTTCAAATGTAAATATGGATCAGTCCTTCTTCTTGCTCAATAATCTGTTGCAGTTGTTCTCTCGCCATGTGTGGTGCTGTTGGATGCCAACGCTGTTAATGACAATATCAGCAGGAAATGAATTTGAAAAAGAGCCATTCTCAGTCGACCCAAGATCCAGCCAGCGTGTGCAAAAAAAAAAAAAGATGGCTAATTACACGTTGAAAGGTCAGAATACTCACATTTATCTTATTTATAAGGCTCATAACACAGAAACCAAACACAGCCGACGGACCAGACACAAGATAAATGTGAGTATTTTGTCCTCGACGTATAATTTATCATTTGAAAATGTTATCATTTTTTATTCACTGATCAGACCGGTGTGTTCCAGCTGCTGTTGTCACCTACATCAGGTGATGTTCAGTCATGTGATTCCTTCGTTTGCTGGCGAACTTAAGTCTTCACATTTACAATGACAGTTTAAGACGCTAACATGCTAACACCTCGTCTCACTCTCCTCCCTCCTCATCCTGCGTGCGCGACTCGAGCCTCCGCGATGTGTGTGTCCTGTTATTGTCCAGTTGTGCATCAGAGTACACAGACCAGATTCAGAACGCCTGTCACGTAATCCTCTGCTAGCCAGTCATCTTATAGACAGCTTTGAGAATTGTAAGCGGGGAAATGGTTCCCACTGGATTAATTATACTTCCACTGATCATCTGGATCTTTTTGCTGTGAATTGTATGTATGTCATATGTCAGATATGGATGGTTGGAGCATTCCTTGTCTGCTCCTCACACGCGCTGCCCTTTGCAAGAATCGTTCTCGCAAGAGTGACTGACTGATATAGAAAAAATGTGCAGGCACAGGCAGTAAAAAATGACCATTGTCATGTTTCCTGTGAGCGACTCGTCTTTCCATGTGTTTGATTACCTGTCATTCTTTTATGTCTGGAGTCTGACTGATGATGGTGAAGCCGTGCAGACAAAATGATCCGGTGCGTGCGCGCTCATCTGTCCTCGATGCTCATATCAGCTGCTTCGTTGTCTCTGCAGGGAACCTCGGCCGCGTCGACTACATCAGCGAGTTTGAGTTTGACCTGTTTATCCGGCCCGACACCTGCAATCCACGCTTCAGAGTCTGGTTCAACTTCACCGTGGAGAACGTCCGCGAGACACAGGTCAGCACGTCTCTAGTGTCTGTCTGTCCTACAAAACTGGTAAATGTGTCTGTCGGCCCCACGTTTCCTCCGTAAGACTTCCAATGTGCAGCGTAAATCTCTCCCGCTCTTTAAGCGGGCTCATCTTTGATGGGGTGTGTTTTAAGGGACGTGCATTTTACTGAGCACAGAGCAGTTGTTCACCATATTTGTCTGGTTAATTAATTGACACTGTTTATTTCTCAAACAGATCCCAAACATAAACGTTTGTTGGTTTTTTTGTGCTGTGTGTGTGTGCGCACCGTGTTTTGACATGTGAATCACCACTGATTATTCTCCTATTTTCTATAAAACTGTCAGACTATTTCTCTGAAATGCACCTGATTGCGGTTCCTATCTGTGTCAATTACTGTGTCTTTTCTCACCTCGGAATTCGTCTCCTCTTTCCTACCTCAGCTGTTCTCTACAGCCTCTGAGGGTGATTGAGCCACAAGCAAACTCTGAGCCCTGTGATTGGTCGACAGAGGCGGTCACATGCCACAGAGATACACTGGATGTGTCTGTGAGGGTAGGATGGCTTGTTCTGCCATTGAAGTATATATTGGGGATAAGGAGGAGATAAAAGTAAAAGTACTGGCATTAAATCCCCACTGCTGCTACATAATTTCTGCAGACAAGCTTGTCGATATGAAGCAAACAAAAACTCGAGATAAAGCATTTAGAGAGACAATCCAAAGCCAAATATAAAGGTAGCAGGGAGTGAGCGAGAGAGAGAGAGGGAGGGAGGGAGAGTGATATTGATGAAATTGAGAGAGGAAAAAAGCAAATGGACTGAGATGGGAGGAAAAAGCCGAGAAAGGATGAATCCTCAGCATGCTGTTGCTGCTGTCTTTCTGTTGAGTGTCCAACACCGCCTATCTGAGGCTATCAGGCCTATCAGCCCATCTCCCAGCAGTGCTGTAGTCAGCACTAATCACATTTTATGGCTCTGAGATGAATGGGAGGCCTCGACTTGGAGCTGAATCGATCCCAGGGCTGGATAGCACAGAAGCCTGCAGCCTGGGCCAACAGGAAATTTGCTGTTGTGGCAAAATGACAGAGAGAGTGTGAGGCGGAGACAAAGAGAAAGTGAAACACAATAAACGGCATTAGATTGATAATTACAGGGCGTAAACGTACAAGATGCACGGTGACACATGTGACGTGACGAGGCACTTACATGCGGCACGACCGGATGCATAGTCATGACCAGTTCATTTGATGGGAAACCTCACAGGCTCCTTTCATGGAAGCCACTTTCTTATCAGTCCAATTTCCTCCTTCAAAGAGGTCCCTGTGTAAGTTTAATCTACTCCAGCAGAAGGTGTTGTGTTTGAACGCTGCCTCTGCATTTTTCTAAGGTGCGAGTGTGTGTGTGTGTGTGTGTGTGTGCGTGCGTGCGTGTGTCGACCGCGCGTCCAGAATCACAAGAGTTCTTGACATCGACAGTTTACATCCTTGCGCTTGTCATATCGGCGTGATGTGAAACGAAACAGAGGAATTAAACAAAGGATAATAGCATGAGTAAATAAAGCAGCTAAGTGTAGTTATGTGCAAGAGGCTGCTCTATAGAGATATCAGTGGGTTCCAGGGGAGAACTGGGCTGCTGGAGTGTTTCATCCTGCTAAGCCTTGCTAACTCTCAGCCTGAGCCAGGGGAATGGGAAACAGTAAAAGCCCGTGATATTGGAAGTGAGATGGCTATTTTGAAGGAATGTAAGCTGGTGAAACAGATTTGGTCGGCCTCAATCAGCTTAGCAGCTTTGTGGAAATTGGCTTCACCGTAGCACCGGTTATGATGGATGGCTGGATGGATGAATGTCTCTCTTTTTGTACGTCCCTCCTTTTTTTTCCCCCTTGTGTTGTGTTTTCCAAACTGCTCACTTAAGAAGATTTCCGGTTAAGTTGGTAGCACTGATGTGACTCTACTTGACATAATGTTGGCGTCAAGGCTGTTTTTTTTTTTTTCTCTTCGTCTTTCCCAAACTGCAGATGGAGTCGTGTCGTCTGTGTCACGAGAAGTTTGCTGCCTGTTTGTCATGCAGGAACACCCGCTCGTGTGTGTTTATACTGTGATCAATCTCCATTTTATTTGAACAGAAGTTGCAACCAAGTGATGCAACTCACTTACCTTGCTCTGACCGTGACTGCTTTTGTCTTTCATCACGAAATAACTGTGTTTTTAAGGTCGCTGTAGGAAACAGCAACTTGGAAAAAGTTAAAAATAATATTCAAAATCAGTAACATACATAATACCAGTAATCTGTATATAAGTAATGTTCATTCCTGGCATCAAATGTACTTTAATTTCAAGAACTGAACAACATCAGAGCTTGAACTGAGGGTTTAAGTCCTGTATCCTGAACTGACTGAACTAATCCAGCTGAGCGACGGGGAACATGTATTTCATTTCATTCTCGGCCAATGTTATGACCAGAAACCTGGGGACGAGTCGATGTGTCAGCCCATCGCGTCATGTGCTTTTCCTTTCTGCTGTAGCGGTGTGCTTGATGTCAGACTCCGTGAAGGGTACGACGGTGAGCTATTATCATAGTAGCCTTCAGGGAGCCATTCACAGCAGACAGGCAGTAAAACCTCGCGCCGAGCACCTTCAACTCCTCCAACTGCTGCAGAGGTGATTTGTAAGCCTCTCTTGTCCGTGGAAAGCACAGGGCAGGACGGTTACTCACCATAATCAGCAGAGAGGATGAACTGAAGCGGAATAGGAGGCCATGTGTTACCTGGAGGCCCCAAAGAGACGACACAATTCTCAGACAATGCTCCCTTATTTAAATTTATCATCAGTGTAATGTGATCGACCATGCTGGCGTGTGAAACATTAAAAAGGATGTTAAACCTTTGCATTTTAATAGTGATGCTCATCAAATAGTCCTTTTGGAGTTCGGTCAGTTTGTATAATGGTGCGTTCACTCGCTCTCCAAGAGGAAATCAGAGTTGTTCATGACCCAGAGTTCACAATCCAAGATCTTTAGCTCAGTATTATCTGTCGGTAGAAACTGTGTGTTTACTGTCTTTCTATCACTGTGTCCATTTCAAAGACTGTGTTTCAATATGTTTGTTTGTACATTTGTTGTTTATCAGCTAGTTCAGCTAGCTCTGCAGTCTAATATGTTCTGATGAAATTGGAACACAACCAACTTGGTTGAGCGATAAGTCACGTGACCACACGGTATGACCTCAGACGTCCCCCACAAGTGGAACACACCTTAATATTGTGTGAGTTTCACATTATGTCACCATGTGTAAATTGGATTTCAAAAAGCCTTCAAACATCCTCCTTTGTCTGAATGTCAGTCGACATTCCAGCAGCGCAGAGTGAGAGAACATCATGATCACACGTTAATGGATATGATGCACATTGATCCTGTTTCCACACAAAAGAGTCAGCAGCAGGAAGTGAGGGTCGGAGCGGGGAAGGAGCCGGAGTGGTAGCTTATGAGGAAGTTTGGCAAAGCTGAATATTTCCTTCTCATCCACATATGTCGATTGGGATTCACAATGTCTTGTTGCTTTTAGCAGCTCTGAGGAATGTTCCCGTCGTGGAGCTTTGTCGTGACCGTGTCTGCAGCTTCCCGTGTCGACTCCAGCTAGGTCCCATCATACCGTATCCATCTCCTCACCCTGATGTCAGCACTGTCACGTCCTCCAGCGGTGGCTGTTGGAGAATGAAGACGAGTGGTTCTCCAGCGAGCGCCGTCCGATAGAAGTCGCCTAATCTTTGGTGGCGTAGCGTGACCACAGTGTGGTTGGTAGCGTTTTTTCCTGCGGGTCTGCATGTGGGAGGACTCACTGCTGCAGGTCATCCTACTTCCCAGACTGTCAATAACACTGGTGAACACTTCTGAATATTCATTTCTCAAACTGTCACACTCACACACACACAAACAGAGTGGCCACGTTGTCTTGTGTCATTTGGACTTTCTTCCCCTTTGCTTCTTTAGGAGTTTGTTTCAAGTCTCCAATATCCAGAGGAGACACACACGCACACACATTGGTTCGTGTACCACTCTGCCAAAGGGGTTATGCGACTTTAAATGCACGACATAAAACAAACTTTGGAATGTTAGTTTGTGTCAGGAAGTTCTGGAAGTTGTGGAAAGACTTGACGTGTGTAACTTTAAAAGCCGTTCAAGGCGTCGGTCAATTGAGACGGAACGCACAGGGTATCGCAAGTGACCTTGTTCTGTTTAAGGAGAACTCAGGCATCTTCACTCATTGTGGAGGCTGATGCTCCGTGGATCACTTCATAATGACATGGACAAAAGAATACGGCAAGAGCACAGAAGGGCTTTCTGAATTGTTCCCCTGATAGCAGAATGAGTTTTCCTGGGTTATCTCTACTGATGCAAGGTTCCTTATCAAAATTCATTTCCATATTTTTAGCTTGATTAAAAAAAAAAAAGGAGTTGAAGAGCTTAATGGCATGTTTTCAAACAATTCATTATGCAGTTAGAGCCTCTTTATTCAATCCGCAGAGGCCCATATCTGTTAAATCACAGCTTCCACTTGTGCAGTTAAAGAAATGTACTTTATATTCTGTTTTATTTATCTTCTTGCTCTGTCTCAATGCAGCTCAGACACTCGTGAACAGGAGACCTTTATGGCGTGAAAGTTCTCCGATTGTGTGTGTGTATGTCACATATGACAGCTTGCGGTTAGCGATGTGTTTTGTCTTGCGTGGGTTCGTGTGTGTGTCCTACATTAGGACTCGTGAGTCAAGGCCTGGTGGTCAAAGCACACTGTCATCATTTCTGCATACGTTTCTCTTGTGTATTTTAGTGTGATTGCTTGTGTATATTCTTGTTTTTTGTTGGGTGAACTTGCGAGCCTAGCCTATAAATAAATTATTATTATTGTTATTGTTGTTGTTATTATTATGAGTTGTGTGAGAGAAAAGAAATAAAGAATTGTCAAAAGAATAATAACCATGAAAGTAAGTTTCAAAATTTCTCTAAGAATTGCGACAGCTTCATGAAATAATCCTAAAATGTTTTCCCACTCTTGATGGCTGAGGTTCACGTCAATCGATTCGAATTTGCAACATGTCGCGATTCATTCAATATGACCCAGATATTTTGTGGAATGATATTGAAACTCACAATGAAAAAGTGCTGGGGGTGAGGTGTGTGTGTGTGTGTGTGTGTGGCGGTGGGGGGGTGACTCAGTAAAGGGCCTTGTGGAGCTGTGGTGCATCTGCATGAAATGATGAGCCTGGTGTCAGGACATGGATCATCCTTTTTCACCGAGTAATGAATACAGATTGCACTCCGGATAGAGAGCCTCTGCAATCTGCTGCACCACAAATGAAACAACTGCCGTTCTAATCAAATAGTCTTTTCATGCCAGCGCAGCCCTCAACTTGGGCTAAATTCAATTCTACATTCACAGATTTGTGGGATGGGGTGTGTGTGTGTGTCGGGGGCGGGGTGGTGGTGATGCAGAAGCAGGCAATGGGGAGGTATAAAAGTAATTGTAATTAACATATTTTTTAATGTAGACATGCGTAGATGTGTGTGAGGTGTGTGTGTGTGTGTATTGA
>CAAKHB010004399.1:27013-37926 GCA_901007665.1 Aeoliscus strigatus
TGCTGGCGTGACCAAAACGTACGTTCATTCAAGGCGACGTGACTTACGAGAGCTAATACTTCCCCATGCGTGTCCCAGTGTGTGTGTGTGTGTGTGTGTGTGTGTTGATGGCTGTAATTTAACAGTGTGCTGATGGGCTCAGCTGTCTGTCGACTGCTGTTTTATTTTATTGTTGGAAGGCTGCTGACAAGCGACTATTCTAATATGCACCATCTGATGAGAAAGCCTGCAAAGTAGAGTCTTATTTTTAACATACATCATATCTCAATCTAACCTTTACTATCAGTGTACATGTGATTTATGTCATTGCTGGCCAATCACAAAAAAAAACGTTGAAATGGAAATGTATGTTGCTAATGGGAAGCAGATTATGAAGAATTACAGGAAGTAAGATAAATAATGTCAGCTGTTGTTTTTTCATGGAAATGTAATCCAGGAGTCTTGAATGTTCGATAATGAGCTGTATAGAGCAGTTGCCAGTGTTTCTCAGTTGTCCAAGCCTCAGACTTTTGTGTTTTTTTTTTTTATTTGAACAAAAACTTTATAAAAATGTATTTTCAAGTTAGATATGTTGATTGTTCTGTTCACTTTCCACAAATATTGAATCTATCTATCTAGATATCTATCTGTCTATCTATCTGTGTGTGTGTGTGTGTGTATGGAGGTATGTTTTGGGTCATTATCTTGCTGTCGGTTGAACCCCTGACCAACTAGGTCCATCCCAGAGGGTACTGCATGGTGCTGCAGAATGCTGTGGTAGCTGACCTGGTTCAGGGTGGTTCTTTCACTCTACAAGTCACCGACTCTGGATCCATCAAAACAGCCCCAGACCATCACACTTCTCCTTGTTTGACAGTTGATGTCACACACGGGTGGTGTTTCATTTCATTTTGGTGTTTCAGACTGGAGGAAGGTGTTATGGACTGATGAATCAAACTTTGAAACCTTCGTTTCATCCCGCAAGATTTTTGTACACCGTTGAGTAGGTGAAAGGATGGAAATGTGAAGGTCTGGGACTTACAAAACTTATTCTGGTTACAAAAGTAAAGAAGCACAATTCATTCCATAGATGTGTAGCCTTCGTGACACGATCCTTAAATTTGAGCATGACAGAGATGTAAACACACAGAGAGGAAGAGGACAGATGCTGTCATGTTCTTACCTGAAGTTTGCTCCGCTGTTTCCCCATCACATCGTGTTAGTCCCGTACCTCCCGCGATGACCGGGAAGTCCCAGTCTCCCGGCCAAGACGCCGCCATGTTAGCGAGTGGCACAAAGTTAAACAAGCAGACCACCTATTTGAAACGAGGATTTAATTCTTCTGTCTGAGATAAACATTAAGAACATAATGTTTCCTCCACATCATACACACACAATAAATTTTCAGTCGTGTTGAGTTCAGCTGAGTGTGCGTCACAGCCCAGATTTCCTCCCCAACCTCAGCCGGGGCCAAATTGTGTAACTGATTTGATTTCAATGCCGTTGGTTCTAATTAGTGTTCACGCAGTAAAATCAAAAGGGAGACTAGATTAATATACAGCCTGTGTAATGTGACACACAACCGGGGATTGTCTTTTGTCGTTACCTGTGGTGTTTAATAACGCACAAACCAATTGCACACATGGGTTTTTGGGAGGTTTTTTTTTTTTTTTTTGGAGATGGGACTGAAAGACTGAAAGAAGACGACATTGTGAGTGTGTTGTGCGCACACAATGCTGGAAGGTTCCATGCGATCACAAACTGATGAAGACAAACCTGATGCAGGGGAGCAGATGAGGACGGTGTTAGAAGATGAGGAGACCCAGATCACACAAACACCACCTAGATCAGTTTGTTTCCCTCACTAACACTGGAGCTCTTGGTGCGTGATGCTTCTTTGTAATTTGTAGGGATGTAATTTACGGGAGTTGTTTGTTTATCACAACATGGAATGGAGGACTTTTGCGAATCAGTGAAATGGACACAAAAGACCTAAGTGAAAACAGTAAAAAACAGTCTCTCTTCAGCTATCGAAACTGTATTTTATTTTGTTTTGCCTGTTTCTTTCCTAATGGTTCGTTGCATGATTTTTGACATCATGTTTATTCCTATTCAAACTATTTCTAAACACTAGCTGCTGTTCTCATCCAGCCCGTTGTTGTGGAAAGTGTCTCCACAGAGGTCTGGACAACGGGAGCTGCAGTGTCACATTTTGGATGCATAGTTTTATTTTGGTCGGAGACACTTGTGTCACACCCTGTTCGCACCCCATATGGTTGTTTGGAGCCAGTAGGGCTGGTTCACCGACCGGGCAGTGACACTGGGGAGGAGGCCAGCAGCTGGTGGCGCACCGACCCCAGGAACCTGCTGTGAGGACAAACATAAGCTGGTGTTGTTCCTCTTGAATAACACACACATGGGTAGGATCTAAAGCGCTCACCTTGGAGCGAGAGAGTGTGTTCCTACGCAGAAACCTGATATACACCTGGGGTAGAGTTTGTCAGCGCTGTATGCTGCCATAAATCAAATGTGTGGTCTCAAATGTGTATGTTTGGTCCATCGTCTGCGCCTGCAGCTACATTCAGAGGCTGCATGTCAATACAGCGAAAGAGTGGTTGTTCACGCTGTTGGACTCAATGTGTGTGTGTGTGTGTGTATGTGTCAGAGCCCCTGGGACTCCTTGGTCACATCTCTTATGAATGTTTCATGTCTTCGTGGTAGTAGCCTGCTAGTTCACATGCATATAGGCAGGCACACACACACACACACACACACACACACACACACACACACACAGTTCTTCTGAGCTGCTCTGACCTGTTTCTGTAGTCAGGGTGGGTCAACGGGCTGATCTGCTGATGGTTCCTCTGAGGCAGCAGCGTCCACTCTCGTTCTCGTTGAACAGCCTCGGCGTCTCTTCTCGTTTTCCAAACGCTGGACTTACTTCAGTTTTATGCTTCATACAACTCGTACTGGGTTGGGCTGGGCTGTGATTTACAAAATGGAGAACACTTCATCTCATGTTGAAACGGTGACTAGACGTAATAGGTCAAGTGAGATGTGAAACTGTTTTTCCTAAAGGTTCATTTTAATGAGACACTGCCACTGCTGGCCAGCACAAAGACTGCGGGGTTGAGTCTCCTCCACGTTGGCTTCACTGTTTGGTGTTCATACTTGTTTGACTTGCACCAAACCAGCATCTGCTATTAAAGTTTAGTCACAGTAATTAAGTTCAGATGTTACTGTTGATGAGATGGAAAAATTCATTCGTGAGTAGCAGCAAACACGCCTGAGACGCTTTCTTCAAACATTTCGATTTCCCCCTGACCCTAGCTCATGTGTCTCTCAATGTGAGTTTGTCCTGAATGTCACGATTAACAGCTCTTTCTTTTTTCTGTACAGACACGTGGAAGCAAAGCAAACTATGTTGATTTTTTGGGGCATCACCGCACGGCGGACACCAGCACTCTGCTCGAGAGTAAACAGATGTTGTTTGTCTTTCTGATGTGGAGATTTAACATCTCCAGGGAGGGAGTGGACCTGCGCTTTCCTGTACACTCACAAAAGAATCAGAAATAGCTCAAGCCGTCGAAGCACCGTTTCACAAATGACGTGAACAGCATTGTTTAAAGCCTCAGTGTTCACTGATATTAAGAGCTTGAAATCCGTCTGAAACGAGATGCGTATTGGACGGATGGTCTCTGCTTTTACGTGGGCACACAGTGAGATCACTGCTAATTGATATTATCTGGGATTTATGTAATAATATTTATATTCTCAGCTGTCGTGAGCTCGGCTCAGGTGTTAACGTGCTGTATAAATATTGAGTAGGCCTTTGTCTTTCAATTGGAAGTCTATCTATGGACCTGGATCTTCCAGCGTCACATGAGATGAATTTGATGGTGATTTCACTCAATTTGCTTGTGTAGATGATCGCTGGCATAGTGCATAAATTGAGGGGGGTGGGAGGGGGTGGAAAGACAGAGCATTCCTCCCCACTTTTATTGTCGTTTCATTGTTAGCCAACATAACTGACAACCTATGTGTGCTGTCAAATAACGAATCCCTGAGGAGACACTCGCCTCTGTGGCTACTGGATCTGGCGAGTCGTACATCACAAATGAAAAGCCTGAGATGTCGAGGACCAAAGGAAAGAGGCGGGTGGGGAGACGCAGATAAAAAGACAGAGCGGAGTGGAAGTTTTGTGTATAATGAGCAGGAGGAATGTGAGGATTGCTGAATTAATCAGTCTGCTAATGCTCATACAAAGTAGGCAGAATGCTTTTCATGTGACAAATGTGTCATTAAGAATGATTTTATAACCTATGCACGCACGCACGCACACACACACACACACACACACACACAGACACACACCCCTTGATGGACTCGAGGTGGGTGGGAGGAACAAAGCATTTTTCTCCTTGGTGTGTGTGTGAGAACAGCACAGGAGTATGTGAGTGCGATGAGATGGAGCTTTAATTACAGTCCTATTAGAATCACAGCTACCCATCAGTCATCCATACGGGTTGAGATGATGTTTTCATTTAGGCATCTCGCCTTTCTCCTCTTCCAGATCTGACACCCTCTTTTTTTTTTTTTCACCGACAAAACGTTAGTTTTAAAAAGTATATTTCACCTGTCGTGACATATTATATATTTTAGATATTTGCCTTTATTCTATTTTCAAGTCAAGATGGTTAAATTTGCTACGGTCACTGTACATGTGACTGGATCAACCTTTCAGGAAACAGATACTTGGCTTTTTCATCTTCTGTCATGAATATGCTCATTGACCACAGGGTCCAATAGAAACGAATAAAATATTAACGCAAGAGCAGATTTAATGGAGCTCCTAACTGAGAGCATCAATGCGATGAAAGAAATATCTGAGAGGAGACTGATGTTTAAAAGTTTGCTAAGTGTTCCGTTCTCGACTTACTCATCGTGATCCGGCAAGATGTCATAAATATTCACAGTATTGTTGTGCGAATACTAATATAGATTATATGAATCTCTTGAACTGCAAGTATTAAAAAATCTTGGGAATTTAATGACAATGACAGTTATACAATGTTAAACTTTCCCTAGTAGCACAACAAACACTTTAACTAGAATTTTAACACGTTCATGTAAGTTCATGTCAGTGACCTTTGTTCCCTTCACACCCTTAGTGTGCTCTGAAAAAGTGGAGGTGAGACTTTATGTCCCAAAGGATGAGTTGAAGATTGAAAGTGGGCAAATAATACAGACACTGCTCGATTTTGCAATACATTGCTGCACATAGGTTCCAGGGGATTAACCACAGAACGAATCATTCCAACCTGTGTCCACGCAACTTTTACCATTAGAGCAGTTTAATTCACTCCCTCGTCCCATCTCATTTTTCCCATATCTGATGTGCACAAGCACTGTGTACGTGTGCATGTAAATCTGTGTGTGTGTGTGTGTGTGTGTGTGTGTGTGTGTGTCGTTGAGCCGGAGCTGTCCGTCATCAACTCAGCTGCATTAACCTGGGCTCGTGCGCCTGCAGGTCCCACGACTTCCATTTCTGAGCAACAAATACAGGTGCTGGCCCAGGGCGCCCCGACCGCCAGCATACTTAATGACATATTTACTGTTTTAATGGCTGGATGCTGCACCTCAGCAACAATTAATGGGAAACAGCCACATTCACAAGCCGCGGGAGAGCAAGGTGATGAAGGTTATTTTCTCCGTCTAAGTTTATCTGGGCTCTGCCTCCTGCTCGTCCCTGATAAACTCCTGCACACCTGAGACGGGCGCTGACAGCACTGGAGACAGCTGCTTTCACAGAAAGACACTTTGGAGTGACCTTATTTATGACAGTTCTGCTCTAGTTCTGTGCAATGTAATATAACTTTCCCAAACAGTTATTGATTAGGGGTGTGGCAATCCATTGATCAACATTCATATAATAATAATAATTTATATTATGCTCAAGAAAACCCACAAAGACAGAGCGTGGTATGAAATCACAAACGAAAAGCAGGTATATCCATTGGTTAGTAACGTTCCAATCAAATCGATGGATCACCATCGATCTAAATTCTCAAGATGATACGCCTTTATTTTGAAATTTATTTACACGTCCGTTTGCACCAAAGTCCACCTTAACCTGCAGATTTTTTAATTTGGTTTATATTCTATAGGGTGTAAAAAAGGCTTTTTAAATTCTATTTATATTCTGTTTTTAAATAGTTTTTTCTGGAAATGAAAAGTGATCGTCGTGTGTAGATCGATCACTCTGAATCCAGTGGAAATGGCCTGAACCTACCGACTTCTTCCTATTATTGATCCGGTACATTGTGTATTCCATGTTTTTCACTTAGGTTGATTGTGTCGTCTTTCCTCTCCTTGCCCACAATCCTCCTCCTCTCTCGGTCATCCTCTGTTGTTCTCATCGGCTCTCTCCTGCCCTGTGAATACCATCGCTCAAGCGGTGAGCTGTTGCAGGCACTTTGTTGCTGACCACGGGGCTGAAAGCCTCCTGCCTTCCAATTGCCAGAGTGTTCATTTCATGCTTCATATACCCTGTTTTCCATTTGTCAGAGTGCTGTTAGCCCCCACGCTTATTTCTTTAACCCCTTCCCTTACAAATAATAACAAATCAAATGCGCATTTGCGCAGACGCCACTGTCTGGCAGGCTTTCAATTAAGGCAGTGGAAGACATGAACACGTCGCTGGAATTTTCTGATGTCGCTTTGGTTCTTTGGGTCTGCTTTTGTGTGGTTTTATGGCGTTTGGATGCTGGACATCCAGCTTCACTGTCTTTGTCCTTGTCTTTGTGTGCGAGGCCTTAGAAAAGCCACTGTGGCACAGGAAAATGTGTCCTATTCAGTCAGTGTTTGGACCCAAAAGACGTATGTGCAGAGTAAAACTGCCCAATTAAAGAGCATTAGCAATAAACTTGTATCCACAATAAATAATTTATCACACTAAAATAAATCCATATTTCACCTATTATGGTCAGGTTTTCATTGTGCATAGTTACAGTGAGGCTAAACACCTTCTACCAGCGAGTAGCGTTCATGAAGTTGAGCATACAAACACCCCAGCATCAGTATTTGTACTGGAACGCTTGATTGGCTGTTGCATTCCAAGTATGGTGGAGCGACAGGGGTCAGGACGTCATGCCCACGTTCGGACCCAGACAGACGGGAGCAGACACGCGACGTGAGGAGAAGGGTCAATGCAGACGTGACAACAGATATTCTTAAACCGAGGCGGCTGCTGCTTGTATTTCAACTCAACCAGTTAATTCTCTTTCATTCTCTATTTCAGTCCTTTCCATGTCCTTCATTTAGAGGGCCGTCTGTTTTGGTTCCAAATTGTCCTTCATGCCAAGCTGGATTTGTGAGCAGTGCTATGCCAGACGCTAAGTAAATGTGTTTTTCAATCTATCTGCTACCCAGCCGTCCCCTCCCTGCGTCTCTGGACTCCCTCCAGTCCCCTGTGTTTTTTAGGACAATTTCTGTGTCTTCTCATCTCCTTTCCTTCCTGCCCACATGCATTCCTACCTGGCTACCGATTGCCCCCCCACCACCACCGCGCCCCCCTCTACCATCATGCTTTCCAGGTCCCGATAAATAACCCTGCACCTCTCTGGCTCGCAGCTCCGCTCGGCTGTTGCTGGACCACGTTTGTTAAAATATCACCTGCCGTTGAAGGGAGAAACTGATACAGCTGCATTTCGCCGTGGGCAATTGCTTTTTGTTGAAAAGTGAAAATGCCACAGTACAGACAAATGTAAGAAAGTTTGTAATTTAGACACCAAAAAAAGGAAGGAAGAAAACAAACTTTCTTTGACATGCGGGAAAGGACCAGTTACAAATAATAACTCGCTGAAGATTAGTAACAAACTGGCGGCTTACACAACATAACAAACAGCACATGAAAGCTCCTCGATACAAAATAAAAACACTCAGGTCCCAGACAGCAGTTGCGTGGAATAGAGATTGAATGGGCTTTTAACCACACACACACCGAAGCATCTCAGCTGAACACGGGAAAGTTGGGCTCTGAGCGCGGAACTTAATTAAAAGATGAAAAACTGTTTTTGGTTCTACTCCATCGCTCCAAAACAGGCCGGTGATCAGATGAGACATCCCCAGATGACCAGGTAAGAAAAAGAAGCAAAAGTTCCTCTCGGAAGTCTGCCGTTATCCAGATGGCACCATTAGCGATTAAGCCAGAACAGTTCTCACCGCTTATAATTGACTCCATAGGCTATTAGGCAGGTTGGCACCGGGCGAGGTCCACTGGTGCACACTCCAGATGTTCCTTCTGTGTGTGTGTGTGTGTGGCTGTGGGTGTGTGTGGGCTGTGGGGGCTGTGGGTGTGGGTGCTCGCGGTGGGTTGTCCACAGATGGACATGGGGCCGGCTGGGTGCTACCAATAAGTCACATTCAATTATATCAGCGTCTCTATCAGTCTGTCTGTTTTCCGTCTCTCTCCTCCTCCATCTCTCCATCTTCTTCCTCCTTTCCTCCATCCACCCCTGGGGGCAGAGAGATTAAAGTGTTCTGTTTTCTGTTCAAGATCTTTGTCTCCGCTTTTTGGTTTTATCTGAACATTGAATTACGTCTCATCCGCTGTCTGTGGTTCAGAGCTTGTGTGTAAAGTTAGTTCTGTAAATTGGAATTAATGTTGAAAGATGTGATGACAAATATAACTGTGTGTCATTTTACATCAACAAGCTTTTCTCGTCCCCACCACCACCAGCATTTTCAATGTGAACACACCAGCTTCATTAACAACTGTCTCATGACCCGATTCATCACAACCGTGACCCCAAAGTCCACCCAGGTTTTCCAGCAGGTTCAGTGAGGAGCAGAGAGTTTGCCGGCCCTGAAAAGTGTTTGTATTACATTACCGAATGGACTTTCAGTAATCCTTTCATAGCTGCAAAAAAACACACACACAAAAAAACAACATCTAGAAAGGCATTAATTATTCATGTCCCATGGCTGGTGGTAAAGAGGAGAGGCGCTCTAGGGTTTCCATCAGCTATTAGTAAACAAATCAATGCTGCAGGCAGAGCTCCTTGTCGGTACAGAGCCTTCTGCCCTTTACCGTGACTTTCAGGAGAAAGCCAGAAATGGACCGTCGTGACACATGATACTGCCTGTGGAGGGTGGAAAAAAAAAAATCAGAGTTTTTCTGTTGTTTTTTTTTTTTCAAGTTTGTTGAGCTTCCGGGACAATGACAGTTGATTTATTAATGATTTGTCAGAGCAGTTTTGGTTCCACCATGACACACGATGCCTCTGTGAGCAGCCTCTCGTCAGTCCGTCACCATCCACCAAACAGTCGCGGTTTGATGTAATAGTGGGGCGCGTTCTGGAGCCTCTAATCCAATTTCTTTGGCAAGATTCATGTAATTTGGTATGGTGTAATTATGAACTGAATCATGAACTTATCTGTGAGGGGATTGAATTAAGTGGCTGAAAAAGAATAATATGATTGGGAACAGGGAAAAATCAATACAGCGCTGCTCGTCGTCTTGACCTGAATCCTGCCTGAATTTGGTTCTTTGGGGGATTCAGCTTAATTCGATCTAGTGGAGGTATTCATTCTCCCTGTCCCCTCCGCACGCTTGACAACATCTCTGTCTTGATTTGGACTGCGGCGCAGGCAGGGTCCCTGCCAAGGGAGGAACAGCTCCAACAGCAGTCGCTGCTGCTTTGTGTTGTTGTATAAAACGCATGTAGAAATGAGCTTTGAGTCCTCACACTGTCAGACAAATACATGCTGCTGTTCCGTTTCATACAAGGAAGTTTTGTGCTTTTGCCATTCAAGGTGCGTTAACTTTGTATTTGTAGCATTTTTTTCTTTTCAGAGCTCAACTTCACCCTGAATACTACTACTCCTATTATTATTATTGCGATTAATCCGTCTCCATTTGTCTTTGTTGCAGGAAAATGCACTTTGTGTTGTTCAATTGACAGTTTGACATTCCAGTATGCTGGACCCCGATAAGAACCCGATAGCTCACTAGAGCTGCTCCTCTATTGTAACAGCAGATGCTTTCTTAACATTATTTTATCTTTTCCCAGATAAGATTAAAAAGCCCATCTTACACTGCACATAGATAATCAGAGCTGAGAGCAAAGAGCACTTCTGGTGCCAAGGAGAGCCCAATGTCAAGAAAATCAATGTCTGCCCCCTCCCAAAATCAAAGGCTGTTTCCTGCTCGCTGCACCGCTTGCTCAGATAAAAGCTTTGTGTTGTGTCAAGACGAGAAGGTGTCACACAAATATTTGGATTTGTTTTTGTAATTTGTGACATCATGTTGCTCTGTCTCGACGTTTTTGCATCCCACATCTGGTTTGTGGAAGACTGGAACCTTCTTTCTTTTCACACACCTTTGTCTTTTGACTGTTTGACCGTACAGATTAGGCTTCTAAACTCGTAGTGTTGTACAGTACAGTGAGAGGTGGGAAAGCACCCCCAGAGCCAGGTGGAGGAATGCTGATGTGTCATTGGGGATGTGCTGATCAGGTGGGCGGGGCATGCTGAAGGAAGATTAATATGGTGTGTTTTCATAGACTTCATTTTACTGCAGTGGACACACACATCAGCTCATGTACCCTGAAAAAAAAGAATAATAAGTCATGACCGATAATTGAACTGCTGGTTGAAGACTAGTTTTAATGTTGGTGGTTAACTGTCAGGTAACAGTTAATGGTTCAGATAAAACCAGTGAGATGTCATGTGAAATAATGGAAACAATACTGTGTGTGTGTGTGTGTGTGTGTGTGTGTGTGTGTGTGTGTGTGTGTGTGTGTGTGTGTGTGTGTGTGTGTGTGTGTGTGTGTGTGTATGTGTATGTGTGCGTGTGTGTGTGAGTGCGCAGCGCGCAGGCCTCATGTTGCCGGGAATGCAGCTCAGGGTTAATGTTGGGATGATTTATT
>CAAKHB010004402.1:2248-30708 GCA_901007665.1 Aeoliscus strigatus
GGGGGGGGGGGGGCGTGTTGGATGTACAGTATGTAACACTCACATGGGGGGGACGGTGTTGAATGTATTTAAGAGTCACCACTCACCTCCTGTAGGACCAGCAGGCAGCTGAGAATGCTGGGTAATGTAGTCTGAACGACTCCAAACTGATCCTCTGTGTAGGAGGCCTGAACGAGGTACGACAGCCCTGGTTGGACAGACAGAGAGATCAGAGCGTCACAGCAGCAGGACGGACGGACGGACATACAGACACACCCCAGATGACGCCCACTGAGGGGTCGACTCACCCTCCAGAGCCCAGATGTGAGCCTGGCTGTCTGCAAACACAGCTTCACTGGACGCCTCCGGGTGCTGCAGAGGAAGGAGCAGCTCATGGAACGTTCATGTCCTCCAGAAAACTCTTTCCAACAGTGAAACTTTCAGGTATTTTACATTCATTCAACAAAAAGTCAAATATTCAAAAATCCACTATCTCACATTTATTGATTTATGAGCTTTAAACTGATAACATAGAATGAATGTTCTCTTCTAGTTTCTGGACAAATGTCGACGTAAAGCGTCAACATTGACCCACTGAGACCTGTGGCGCCCTCTAGTGGAGCTACATCCTCACCTTGTTGAACAAATACATGATCACCACCCGCTTGGCCAAGAAGTTCTTCACCTGGATGAGAAGGAGACGTTCAGGAGAAAGCAAACGACCACGGTCGTCATAGCAACCACCGCTCTCCCTCCACACATCCGTTCCAACTCAGTTTCGAAAGCGTCAACGAGAACCACGACAAACTGTGTAGAACGACGACAAGCAGCCGCAGCAGCAGCGTTTCCTGTCTGATGGATCCATGAGTCCAGGGACGAACCCTTCACCGACGACAGCCGACGGCGGACGTGGGGAACGAGACAAGAAACACACGACAAATCCAGTGTGGAGCCGCCTCCAGCTCACACTGGGTTCTACCTGTTCCTTTGCGCTGTGGAGGAACTGGGCCAGCGGACCGGGTCTGGGCGGCGCCAGTTTGGGACTGGGAACAGACTCGGGGGGGAGCAGCGGGCTGCTGCCGGCCTGGGAGTCTGCGGGGAGGAGGAGGCGGAGGAGCGGTCGTCAGCACGAGCGGGGTGAAAACCTCCTGCGTCAGCCGGGCGCTCACCTGTGGAGGTGGACCACAGCTTGGGGGCCCTCCTGACGAGGTGGGGGCTCTGCACGGTGCCGTGCCACGGGGAGCACGGCTCCGCCACGGCCGGGAGACGCCACGGGCCGGGAGAGGCGAAGGGGCTGTCGGGGCCGGGGGGGGTGAAGGGCGCCGTCACGGGGCTCTGCGGACCCCCACCTACGGAGCGCGCAAACACAGACGCCGGGGTCTTCATCTGGAAGGGGGGCCGGGGGCTCATCAGGTCTTCTGCCCCTGAGAAGGAGAACAAGTCGCTGGTTTGAGCCCAATTTATCTTCTGTGTCCAACCGATTGGACCGTCTGCGTCATGTGACCCAGATCCCAGAGCAGGAGGAAAATGGAACCGACCAGAAGTGGATATTCACACGCTCCACGTCGACATGAACCGACAGGAGCCGTCAGCAGCATACAACATGTAGAGAAGAACAACAAGCACCAGTGGTCTTCCATCTTAGACCACTGAAGACACATTTTAGACGTTAGTCCACAGACATTTTAAATCAATCTATTTCCAGAACAAACGTCCGTTCTTGGATTCTTGTGAAATAAATTACAACACTATTTTTTTTTACAGATGTAAATTATCGTCAGTTCATTCTTATTTGTTGTTTACTTTACGTTTTGATTTTATTTTGTTTCACTGACGTACATAATATGCATAAACCAGATGAGTTATGAACACATGAATTTGTCATGTGACTACTGGGACTGAAATAAATGATCGGTATCGGGACCGAATGCTTGGAAGGACAGTGTGGACGACCCGTAACACACCTGATGTCTCGGATGACGTCTTCCTCTCGCTGCCCGTAGACAGTGACTTGACTCTGCCGTTGGTTGCTACGGCGTCGTGATGGTTAACGAGCCTCTGGGTCAGATCGGCCAGCAGCGACACACACTCCTGACTGACGGCGTTCCAGTTGTGAGGGTGGCCCCCTGGGGGAAGACACAGAAATCAGACAGTACTTCTTCCGTTTCCTCGGAGCGTTCTGGAATCACGTGTGCGTCACGGACCCGGCTGGCTGAGGCTGAAGACCTCGGAGCGCCGCGACGGAGAATGTTGGGACAGCAGAGCCAGGTCCTGCAGGGCGAGGAACTGAAATTTGAGCAGAGATGAGTCCGATGTTTGCGGCTCGGGAGGCAGAAACATGAGGTGTTTCACCGACCTTCAGGATCATCGGCTGCTTTTTGCCAAGGACCTTTGGGAGACACTGGTGGACGTCTTCAGGGAAAGACGACACGGGGAAAGTAAATTCCTGCAGAGTCACACATACACACACACACACTAATATCACCCTCTCAAAGGGGCATTTTACCTTTCAGGACAATGACAATACTGCCCTCTAGTGTCTCTAAATAATACAGCTCTACCCGGCTATTTTTTTTTCCCAATAGAACCTGGCACCTGGTGCTGTGATGTCACACAGAACCAAAGCGAGTAGAACCGAGTCCAGCTGGGACCGTAAGGTCTGCGTCAAATACACGGTGTACCTACGGTGTCGGGTACAGCTACTACACCGATTGGACTGTTTGTGTCACGTGACCTTTGCAGCATTTCTGTGTTTACCAAGAAAAACAGAACCGACCAAAAGGTGACGTTCTGGAGTGGAAGAGTGGGTGGAGCGTCGAGCCGCTCTTGTACGACTGGAGCGTCCGTTCGGGACCTCTGCAGATAGGCAGACTGTGATTGGACTGTTTGCGTCATGTGACTCTCCCAGCTCTGGGAGCAGGACTTCTGTGTTTGCCGAGAACACACAACCGTCCTACTGGTGACTTCTGAGAAGTGTTGAAAGTGTCTTGTCAAACTGACTTTGACCGACAAGACAAATGCATTTACCTCAGTGACAAAGATCCTGAAGAGAAGCAGCGTCATGTACCAAGTGAAGAGAAGAAAGGAGGCACTGATCCACAGGTGGTAGAGGAGGGACAGGTCCAGCAGTCCGCCAATGGTGTCCAGAGGATGGACAGAGCTGGAGGACAAGATGGTACATGGTCACATCAATGCATAGGAGCTGTGGGGGACTTTCCTCCTGGTACTGACCTGCTCAAATGAAGATCAAATGTCTGACAGATCCAGCCTCTTGGAACGTATCCTGTTCAAATCGACAACACACACACACACACACACACGCTAGGTAAAATAACACAACACCTCTGGAGTTTCACATACATACAGAGGCAGCTTACCCAAAAAGAAATATATCACAATGAAGTTCCTGACAGAGTAAAGTGCTTGAGAGGCGCTACACTTGACCAGCAGCGCCAGGGATCCTTTAAAACGAAGGTACTTGTACTGCTGCAAGGGAAATACCAATACGAGAACATGAACACCATTCAGGCATTCTGCTTCTAAATGTCTCGTCATCACATCTGACCGTTTGTACCTGAACAGTGGGGAAAGACACGTAGTTCATGTTGTAGATCACGCCCAGCAGGCTGTGAGAAAAGCCAACAAAAGCTCCAGCCAGCAACAGGATGTGGTGATACTCGTTCAGACACACCCGAGGGGAACTGCGATTGACGAGCAGAGACGATGAGGCAACAGGGGGACGCGTGTACGGATCAAAACGACAGCGGGCACGACAGCTACTCACCCGTCGCTGTGGGTGCAAAGTGATGCTGGCATCTCATATCTGCCTCCGATGGTGATGGCAGCGCACCAAGCCACAACTATTCCCATGACACAGTGGGCTGCAGAGTTGATGAGCTGATGGAGGTGGAACAGCTGACCCAACAGGGCAATTTTTGAGCATGCGATTTTAGGGGTGACTGGTGAGAAACAGATAAAAAAAACAAGTACAACAAATTGACATGGAGTGATTCCAACATTTTCACTTGTCCAGATTATTATACATGTTTGCGTGTCAAATCTCTAGAACAAATCTGTTTCTTTTTACAACACATCCACGCTTATGACACATACCTGTGTAATATTCGAGGTTCAAAACCCCAACCATAATGATCACTCCACAAAGAAGAATAAAGGACAAGATGGCACTGGCACTCGTTATGAGGGACAGGCATTCTGCAGAACAAAGGCAGAGTGTGTCAGCGGTAACAGGGAACAGAGGCAAGGACGGAATTTCAGGTTGAACCGACCTGATACTGTCTGGATGGGGTGAAGAGGACTGAATCTGCTTAGGATAACAAAAAGTGCTGTGGTGGGAGGCAACAAGAGGACAGCCCAGGCAATGCTGGCAGCAGCTCTCCAGCAAATCACCTGAACAACACATTACAAACCAATAAACTACTGACATCTGGGACACTTCTTCCTACCAAACTTTCTTAGAAGTAAATAAAGTTCATTATAGCAATATTTTTTTAAACATGGCTCAGCTTTTTTTTTATCCATTGAGCTTAATTTTGTGTTATAAACTGACATGGAGCCTTGCATCTACGTATTTGTATAATTTCGCTTCACGTTGATTTGCTGTTTTTACACGATATTAACGTTACCTGACGAACGTTTACCATAATTGAATGATTACCTCAAGCCAGTTCTGACTTTGTTTGCGTAGGTTATTCCCCGGTTATGTGTGCATATCGTCTTCGTTTAAATAGTACTGTGTAGCTTTTATTTTTTCTTAATAGTTTAATTTCTGTATCTCAATCACAGTCAATCGTTGACACATTAGCTCATACTAGCTAGCATAAACAGACAACTTTAGCAACTGGCACTAGCTAGCGTCGGGTAACCTTTGTTTCAGTTTTAGTTCAAATGTCTTTGAAAATAAAAAGGGACTCACCTTACGAACAAACCAACAACTTTCCTCTGGCGTATACATGGTGCTTATTATAATGCTAACCGGTAACTGCACCACAACTGTCAAAATATTTTCCTCTGTTTCAGTTTTCCATGTCGCGCCACATGCATTCAAAGGACCTCTGAAGGACCCCGGAATAGGCGGCCATTTTCCTGCCTGCTGTGATCAATGTTTTAAAGAAATTTGTCCAACGGACTCTGGTTCAAAGCCCCGAGAGGCTGTCGTACATGAGATAAAAACAGTACTTATGTGTTACGTGTTACATCTCATTCTAAAAAACAGCTTTTCCTCAATAACTATGCAACATTAAATCAAACCATTTGGGTGCGAAAAGCAAACAATTCCAGCCTTTACTTGTTTTATGACAATGACACATGTATTTGTAATTAGACCAACAATTGTTTTCGTTGTCTCTGCTCTACTTTAAAGGTTTTCTAGGGAATCATATCAGTTCTGAATCCCTTTCGTTTGATCATGCATGAAAGTCTTCTTATCATGGTGATATCCATTTCCATAGGTAAAACTATGTTTATCCAAAAGAGTCTTTTTGTCCGTGTCGTGGAACAGCGGCTTGGTCTCAAACGCATTGACTGGAAGCTTTTGCGATGAACTGATGGACATCTCAGTTTGAATTGCTTTATGGATGAATGGTTTCTGTCCAGGTTTCGGGTTAATCGCGGGGAGGGCGAGCTGCTCCCTCTGGATCTTCTTGTCCTCCCACAGTTTGAGCAGACGCCGCTGGTTATTGGTCATATCCTTAAGATTTTGCTGCAGCGAGTGCACCTGGTCCTCTAAAAGTGTCTTGGAGGTGACCGTGTTCGCCAACTCAGATGTCAGATCATCGATGGTCAGGCTTAGTTTTCCAGTTTTCTCCACCAGAGAAGTGCACTCACGTTCCTTCTCGTGGAAGTCACAGATGATGTCCTTGGTGGTCTTCCCGTTGAACTTGGGGCTGCATTCGAGGCCAATCTCTGTGCGAAGTGCCTTCACCTGTTTCCTCAGCTCCTTGTTGTCCAAGGTCAATGTCTTCAGTTTCTGCTTCAGGGCCTCGGTCGAACGCATCCTTGACTCGTACTGCCGGAGTTTTTCTCGGAGAAGACTTTCTCTGCTGATGGCGTCGTCTCGTTCTTTTCTGCATTTCTCCAAAAGCTTCAAGGTCTCAAATTTGGACACTTTTTCAACTTTGCCATTTGAGGTGGCCATCCTCAGATGAGGCTTCTGAATCACAATTAACACAAACTAATATCAATTATAGAGCATTTTTTCTTTGGTTTATCAGTTAGCTACAAAGCCACCACCCTGGGATGAGCGACTACCTGCACGCCTGAGACTGAGGCAGGTGACATTCCTCTACCGGAGTTATCTGCTAGACCGGCAGCTACGGTGTAACTCAAAGCTGGGGCTAGAATGACCATTAATTAGGGTGCCACCTTCCCTTTGACACAGTTTCAAATGACACAATTTTTTCCCCCCAATTTCCTTAATTAAACTAAAACTTTGAAAATAACAAGTAAGAGACTTAACAGAAACCACTTGTTTAAGGTGCAGTCCATGTGCTGGAATGCATAAAAAAGGCTTTGAGAAGGCTAAAGAGAGGGAAATAGAAGATTCTGGTCAGCTACTGTAGAAGATGTGGCTGCTTCGATGAGATGGATGGAAAAACAGCAGCAGCAGTCACAGAGCAGCAGCCACTTTTCTAGTTAGACGCTCTCCTTCACATGTTCAAGTCAAACCTATTAGTTTCATCCGCACCCATAAATATTTAAAACGTCAAACTGTTGAAATGTGGCGGGCAGCGTTGATACCACCAGGAGCTGTGTGTGTGTGTGTGTGTGTGTTTGGGGGTTGGGGGGTCGTGTTGCAGACACAAATATTCATCTGATGCAACTATCAAAGTATCACTAAACCGGTTTGAAGGTTCCAATCAGTGAAGACCAACTCAGAGCAAGGGACAATTTTTTATTGCAGACGCTGAATACAAATGTTTTGTAAAGCTTCAAATACATCAAATGTACACAAGATTTGAAAGACAACAGCCCCACAGTTACTTTTTTCCCCATTTCTATTGATTTTAACCAATAAATTACATATTATCATTATTATTACTACATGAGTCCAAAAATCTCAAATGTTTTTTATCAATAAAGACAAATTCTGTCCATAAAGTGTTTTCTCCAACTCCCCTCACGCTAACAACATAAAACAATATTATATTAAAAGTAAAAATAGAACAATTACATTTACAAAAAGGTCTTTAATTGAAAATAATTCCTGCAAAGATGAACTGATTTATCCCCATAGAAAAAACAGCGCTAGTGTGACACCACAGCCCACTTAGCTCCAACAACGCTTTACCCGCGTTCATCGTCACAGGTGAACACAATGAGCTTTAAGGTCTTAGCGCACGCACGAGTACAGGTGAAATCCAGACGACCCATGACTTCATCAACTCAGCAACCTGAGTCTATCTAATAAGGCAACAGGAGAACCTGCAAGTTTAAGAAAAACAATAACACATGCTGGAGAGGAAGTGCAGTGTGCGGTGTCACTAAAACAGGGCGATGGACATATGTCTGCCATAGAAGAAAGTTACTGATCTGTACGTGGAACGACTCAGGACGATATTTATACAACGTTAGTTACCTGGTGAACTGGCAGGATTTCATGTCTGTGGTGCTTTGATCGTCACTTTTGCAGCAGGAACTTTAGGCAGCAGTAATGGCTCTGGTTTGGGGAAGAAATAGGCCTGAAGAAAACACACAAACACATGAGGAAGGGGCCGAAGGAGGAGATCAATCAATGAGGTGTCATTCATTCATCCGTTCAACCATTCACCGCGTTCCGCCCCCATCTGCAGGCTGACTCTGTAGACTAATTACATGAATGTGAGCGGACATTCGATACCCCCACCCCCCAAGTGGACCTGACAAACTGTTCTCGCACCGGTTGCCGAAGTCGGTCACAGTTTCCAAAGAGTTGTCAGCTGAGGAGCGTTCACCTGAGGCTATCAGGTTGTCTCTCACACACACACACACAGGGTCTTTGAGGTCAACCCAGAACGCTGTTATCGACACTCAGCCTGCAGATGAAGTTTGCCGAAGCAGATTTCCCCTCTCGTTGAATTCATCCGACCAGTGAAGTCGTGCAATCACAGCTACCTTACAGCCAACAGCCAGCAGGACGTTGAGCAGCACGATGGCCGACAAGGCTGCTATGACAACTTTGGGGTGGTCGTCCCGGACCGCGGGCCAGAAGGTCAGCACCAGAACAGAGCCGGACAGGCAGAGCGCCACCACGATGGAGCACCAGCTCAGCCAGTCGTACGGTACGATCCAAAGGACCTGGGTTGGAAAGAAAGGTTGAAAAGGTTGAAAAGTTGGACGTCGATTCACGTCCATGTCATTCACGACAAGGAGAAAAAAACTTTCCTGAAAGTTAAGAAGTGGCACTTCGCAGCCAAGTTGCTGTCATTACGGTAATGACAGGGATTACCGTAATGACAGCAACATGACTGTTGTCAACTTTCAGCAACTGATGGACGTTTTCTCCTTCTCCTAGCTCCTTCTTCACACCAGGTAGAGGAACCCAGTGACACTTCTCAGCTTCCAGGAACCGTTGGATGTTTTCTGATAGTGCCAAGAGTCGCTGGTGTTAAAGTGCTTTCAGAATTAATGAGCCTCACTTTCCTTTACAACTTCTAAGAATCCATACAAACATGTAGAGCTTCCTGTCGTACCGTAATGACAGCAACATGGCTGTTGTCAATGTTCAGGGATGTGAAACAAACATTCCAAACTGTGCTAGCGCCAGAGTATCAGCAGCGATCCCGTCGGTGTTAAAGGGTTAATGCTTGAAACGCTCATCAAGATGCAAACGTACCACTGCCGGGACGTAAACAGCGAGGGAATATCCATAGACGCAGACGATCTCCATAAAGGAATAAGACACTAAGCTCATTATCTTGTTGTTTCTCCACAGCAGGAAGCCCCAAAGTCCGAGAGGCACCAGCCAAGCATAGCTAAAGATCACCGTCGCTGCGATGGTCACTGGAAAACACCAAATGAGCAGAAAAAAAACACATTTTGGTACGTGCACAGTGGAACTCAGAGAATGAGCACACGCACCTTTTTGGAAATCAGGAGTGTACTTATAGTTGGGTTTGCCTGAGTTGGCCAAAAAGTTGTATATGTTTCCGTTGATGGCGATGGCGAATACAAGAGTTGTGCAAATCCAGAATGGTCCTGAGAGGGAATCAGAAGAAGAAATGCAGCAGCTCCAACCAACAACAGAAATATAAGGTAGAAGATGGTAGAAATTGAGACAACGCACAACTCCACATCTGCATATTTACCTTTTAATTCTATTTGTAAAGGTGTTTACTTTTAGCAGTTTAGTCTTTTTTAGCCGACGTACTTCTATTCTGTTCTAAACATTGCAAAACGACACACAGATATTGTGCAAGTATAAAACAAAAAAGAATGGTAAAAAAAATGGTACCGCACATCAGCCCAATATGAAATACAGGATATATACACACACGGATGTGAGATGGATGGTGCATAAGACACTGCAAACACAATTCAAGCAGTCTACAATAGTTTCATGCCAACCATAGAGATCCGGGTTCCTGCGAAGGTAGACATGAATGAAGTTCTTTCCAGGCCACGGCAGGACGGATCCCATGATTCTTTCTTTCACCTGGAAGAAATACTTGTAGTTATTGCTCTGCAAAATAGTGTAATGGTTCAAAAAAAGTCAATTACATGATGGGTCTCAACGTCAAAAAATCGCTGGTAGTATTCAAAGGTCCAGAATGGAACGGTTGTCAGTTGTCCAGAGAGAAGCTGAATTGGAAAAAAGACAAAAAAGGAAAAAAACAAAATGAATTTCACAGCTTGAAAGAGCACACTGTGTCCATGAGTGCAGTTTTAGGTCCTGACCTCGGCTTTATCGTTGACTGAGTCCTCATCTGCGCTGTCAGCTGGGAGACCAGCTGCTGTTCTCTGCTTCTTGGGGTTGAAGGAGTCGTCCTCGATGCTGATGGTGATGGCATCTCGATCCACTTCCAGGAGATTTCCAGCTTCTTCAAACTCTATTTTAAAGACATGGATGAATGGAACAGATAGAAAAATGTTATAGACAGCACTGCTCTATACACACACACACACACACACACACACACACACACACACACACACACACTTCACACCACTCGTCTGTTACACAGATTAACGAGACTCACCATGAAATTGAAAGGGATCATTTGCTGCTGACGCCATTTAAAACAATTCCTCTTCAATAACCAGTCAGACCAGAACTTCTTGACAAGTTAATTTGAAGAGCCCCACTGAAGCAAAGAATTGTAGTTTAAACTGTAAAGAATGGATAAACTGTGATTGTTTTTAAAGCACTGACGTTGTAACAACATTAAAGAGTTGTAAACTACCCCATAATGAAAGAGAACTGTTACAAATTGTCTGATAGTTAGCAAGAATCCAGTTATCAGCTCAACTGAAAATATTAACGATAAAACACAACGTTTAACTTCATAATAAGTAACTAGAACACATGTGTTGTCTTAACTTTGAAAACAAAGTATGATAATATGTACCAAATAGTCTTCCCAAAATCATTCCACCGCTCTCAAGCTAAGTTAGCGTTGTCCCGATAAATACTGCATACTTGGGATGTAAACAAGACTGCTTCCTGTTAGTTTTCAAAGTAATGGTATAAGAAAGTTATTTATTTACAAACTGAAGTGGCCATATCCTAAAACGTCAGCTATGACAGTTATTGACTCTCACACATATTAAAAATGTTATATTTAGTGTCACATTTCGTTCTTGGCATCAAAAAATGAATACCTTTTAAAGTTGAGATTTTATTTTGATATTAGCCTTAAATCGGAAGTTGGAGTATGATAACGTGGCTGCAAAAACGAGGACGACATGTAAAATACTGTACATGAAAAAACGTAATGCTATACCGTATAACATTAGGAATAAGTTAAAATACGAATGATTGTTATTAGATGGTCTTATTGAAGACTTTGTTCGCAGGATTTACATCAATTAACGATTTTTTTCAATGGCTACACCAGCAGTTAGCAAGTTGGAGCTCTTCGTTGTTTTAACGGTTTAACGTGACTTCCTGCCCCTCCTCAGGGGACAATGAGTGACAGCAGCTGCGTCTATGTCCGTGAGAGAGGCAAACTCCGGCGTGTCGGTGACATAGTGCTGGCACAGCCGACGCCTGCGTCATCCTCGGCATCATGCAGGAGGACCGACCCGCTGGTGCTGAGGAAGGAGCACTTTGTGTTCACCTACAACGCGGAGGGAAGTCTGAGGTACAGCAGCAAGTCCCTGTTCGACATCACCCTCCGGTTCGTGGCCCACAACATCCACCACGTGGAGTCTCTGGTCGGCTTCCCCGAGCAGATCGGAGACCGGCTGTTTGCAGCGGCGGAGGAGAACCGGGTGTTCTTCGACCCGGACGTCTCCTCCAAAGCCTGCAGGTTGTTCAGTGACGCCTACGGACACTTGGTGCTGGACTCCCTCTGTGTGAGAAACAGGTAGGTCAAAGGTCACTGCCAGGAGACTAGATGGGTCTTTTCTTTATTTGCTCATTTTGATTAGATGACATTATACTTTAGTCTCACAACTGACTGACATACCACGTATGTAAAATACACACAACTTGCACACAGAAACAAAAATAAAATATAAGATAAAACAAGTACAAAGTTGAGCAAACGAATGCTGAAGTGACATAACGACTGAATGCATTTCAGTGCACGTATTTGCTACAAGTATTTATTTCATGATAATAACTTAAAACGAATAAAAAATAAAAATCAGAGAATTCTAATTACCAAAATGAAAACACATTATGTTATACATTCAACATATATATATAAATTTACTTGTGGATATTTTCGAATATATTCAGATGTTCCTGTGCGTCTCGGTGCTGTGATGTCAGTCAAGTGTTTATTTCTTTCCATTCTGAAGATGTTTTTGGGATATTTTCATTTATTGAGATGCACCTGTTTGTAAATCATTCTGTTTTATAAAAAGCTTTTGTTTACACCTTGCTAGCTTACTTTCATATTTCCTATTTCCTATATTCTATGCCTTCTTGCTGATGTAATGCCACAATTTCCCTCGGAGGCTTTATAAAGAATAAATGAAGTCCATCCATCCGTTGCTGTTGATATTGTGGACTTTGTTAGTTAAGCTCAAGACAAAAAGTAGAACACTTATGAAAAACGTATGTATTTTTTTTAAATTCAGAGAACAATTATCACAGAGGGAAATTTAATTTAATTTTACCAAAGTCGTAATAGGACGTTTATGTCCTTCCCGCCCCTTTTCCATCATGGCTGGTTGTGACTTATTGTTTCCGTCGTGCGGAATCAGTCAATTTAATGTACACCTTTGCTTCCTGTAGGTTTCCACTGCTGCACGAGAGGATGGATGAAATTAAGACCTTCCACAGTCTGAAGTGTCTGGACCTGTTTGGCTGCAGGTTGGGGGACGATCACGACATCTTCCAGCACCTGACATCCAGCTCGCTGGCGAGGTGACAACACCTGAACCTTACAGCTCCGTTTCTACTCTATTTTACTCTATTTCTGGACTCGTTTTATCTCCATCAGCTGCTTGGTCCAGCTGTCCATCGGAGGAAACAACCTGACGGACGCCGGCCTGCAGAGACTGACGGCGCCCGTGCGGATGATGAAGAAGGGACTGGGCCGTCTTCGGTTCCTGGACATCTCCTGTTAGTCGCCGTTTGCTTCCATGTCTCCAAATGAGAACCACTCCTGATCAGAACCGTCTCTCCTCTCAGACAACCCGCTGTCAGAGAGGGTTCTCACATACCTCTCCTCCCTCCCGAAACTTGAAAAGCTTGATGCATCTGGGACCAAACTCAAAGTAAGACGGGAGCTGTTCACTTGACATCTTTTTGTTCTCTGATGTCTAAGTAGAATGTATCCACGCAGCTTTGCACAGGATTGAAGTCAGCCATGTGGGACGCGTTGGGGCTGATGTATTCAGAGAACCCACTGGACGTGTTCGATCACACCGGGTGTAAAACAGAAGGTTGGGCCGAGCAGGTGAATGAAAGTGAATAAAACCGCACCGTGCCGTCCCTTCCGGTCATATGTTTTCATATAAATGCTTCACCGACCATCAGGTTGTGAACCAGTGGGAGACCAGTGGAGCTCAACTACCCAAACCGAAGAAAATAGAAGAATCCAGAATATCAGCACTTCGCTTTTGTAAGTATTCTCCCTGACACGCCGGCGACTCACTGTTGCCTCTTGAGGATAAAAGATTAGAAGCCAAGAACCAGAACCAAGAGCAGTCATCTACACACAAACTCTCCTTTAAACCTGTAAGAATACATATTATGACTTGAATTTAGTTTAATTTGATTTGAAGCCGTTGAGGATGTTTTTGTTCTTTTGTTCTTAGTTGGCAGGCAGAGGTTTGTCAGAGGTGTTCTGAACGCGTCCCCGCTGCTGTCCGAGACCCGTGACGGGCCCAAAGGAGAACGGCTGCATTTCTACAAACCGGACGCCCACGGTGACGCGGCCGGCAGACGGAGTATCTGCACAATAAGTCATGGAGGGAAAAGTGTCAGGCGTGAAATGAGAAAACGTCAGCGTCAGTCCGAAGGGTGTGACGGTTCATCTGAGAGTCCTCCGAGCAAACGCTCGTCAGCCGCGTTCACCGCAGAGGACCTGGACCTGCTGAACAGCTACTGAGGCATGTTCCCCCGTAGCATTCCACAGAGCAGCAGGGACACATCTGGTGAGAAGCAGCAGTTGAGCAACTGGATTTCTCTGGATGTTTTTCTTTTTCTTTATTTTTTATAAATAAAGCACCAGTGTATTTCTGTGGTTTTGTTTGTGGGGTTCATACATGGAGTACCAGATGTCTGCAGACACAACACGCTACAGATGATTCATCCATAATCACACCAAAGCTTCTGTGACACTTTCTGTGGACACGCCAGCCTCAGTGTGTCTTTTATTGAGCCCGTAAAACACTTGAGCGGCAGCGAAAATGGATGGGTGTGCACAGAAAGTAAAACCAGGAGAAAAACACCGTGAAGTAATTGGATTCAGAAGCAACGAAAACAGGAAGAGTGGGTGTTTGATGAGTGGGACGCCGGTCTGGAACGTACAATGAACATGAAATACATCCGAGTCAAATTACATGCAGCTGTTGGAGGGACAGACGACATTTAATCCAGTGACAAACTACGGTGAATAAGGAGTGAGATACCTCAGCTGGGAGGGCAGTGGAATCACTGTATGGTTGGTATGTTCACTATCTATAATATTGGTTGATTTTACTGTTTTCAACAGCAAAGCATCTCTCCAAAATAGTGTTTTTATCAAATATAATGACAAGTGCAGTCAAGTTCAGTTCATCGTAATAATTGACATTTATCTCTAACATTTCTTGTTTACTTTAAAAAAGAACTTTAAAATACTTATTTCCCCTTTTTGTTTGCACTACTTCTCTTATTGCAGATGGAGCAGCATTCCAAGTTCACTGTACAACTTGTATAATCACGACCATCTCAACCAAGATATCTGTAAAATACATGTGACAATTATAACAGGCCCCCGCACCTCACACACTCATTGTACTCTTATTTTTAAAATTGGAAAACTTTAGTTCACCTTACCTGAAAACAAACTTTCAGAATAGTATTAAAGCAGAAATAAAATAATGTGGCATGTGTGTGAAACAGTACGACAGCTGCTTAGAAATAATCAACATTACTGTCACGTTCCTTTTAAAAAAACGACGTCCCATCAGTTTCTCCATCACTCCAGGTTTTATTTACTTCTCAATCTTCATCATGAGAACAGACAAAAGTGAAAACTATTGGGATTTCATGTTAGATTCAAAGGTCTTCTCGAAACCACAGCAGCAGAAACAGCACACGGCGAGTCAACACGACCGTTTTACAGGAAGTCAAGAAACAAACCCACAAATCATGAACATAGTTTAATAAAAACACACCCCCGACTCTGACTCGTACTACTGCTACGATTATTCAATGCCTCAACTGCGCTAAAATGCTGAAGAACAAAAAAAAAAAATCACTTCAGTTTTTCGAGGGAGCTGAGACAAATCTGTGACACAAAAGTCCTGTTGACACCAGAGGACACAAGTTGTAGCGAGAATCAAATCATCTTCATGAAGGATGGCGTTCAGATTTCTGATGGGCCCAGGTCGACTTTGGGAGGGAGGGGCCCGGCTTCTTCTTCTTCGGATCCTTTGGAGGTGATGATCAGCAGGGAGGACGGCGGGTAGGGAGTCAGCTTCTGCTCCGCCATGTAATCCCTGTCGCCATAGATGCTCAGTTTCTAGAAGGAAGACGAACACATGAGGAGATGCAGGATGTTTGACGGGGGGGGCATGTGCCTTCTGAGGCTCCGCCCACCGTTTTTATTGGGCTTCACGACAGCAGAGTGACACTGATTCCGATGAATGTGTCAGTGTTTACACGTATCAGACAACTGGCATCAAACGGACTTAATCTCCAGTTTCCATGTAACATATTTATGTCTTTCAATCTGCCCATCTATTCTGTCTCTTCTTAGTCATTTTTACGTTTTCTTCTTGCTGTTACACTCCCAGTTTCTGCGCTGTGGGACAATAAAGGATTATCTACTTTATACAAGACTCTATCTGTGCTTTGTGCACAACGGAAACGCACTTCTACTCCTTCTTCTTTATGAAATATTCAAAAGTGTTTTTCCTGGACATGATATGGATTGGATCATAGCGTTTGTGAATGGAGGTCTCAGTCCACGTCCACACCGAGCCTCGGTCGTTCTCGGTATCGGAACAAGAATATTTTCATCCAAATGGATTCGGGGAAACAACTAAGGGTGTGGTTCCTCCTCCAGACCTGTAGGTGGAGCTGACATTCACCCGATGGAGTGGAACTTTTTTTGTCTGCCGAGGAAATTCAACTGTCCAATATGTGACTTTTGGCCGAAAAAGAGGGAGAAAATGATGCCGACATCCTCCGAGTTACTACGGTAACAAGATCAGCTCAACTTGCGTCGCTGTTGTTTGAAGTAAACGAAAAAAAAACCCACGGCGAGATTCAACATGGAGCTACGAGACAGACAGAAGAAACAGACTCACTATCTGCTGCAGCACCAACGCACAATGGACACTGTTGTTGTTGTTGTTTGGAGACGTCAGGGGAAGAGGTCAAAGGTCAGGGCGTGGGGCCATGACACGTCAATACTGATAGTATGAGGATTCACCGTCCAGACTAGAATTAGAACGTTCTCACCCTGAGACCAGGTTTGAACAAAGTCTGTCTCAGACAGAACGATGGAGAACGTGTGTTTACAAATGAAGCGTCTCCGTGGTGACGTGGACTCAGACTTCCAGACTCAGACATTGAAGAGAAACGAGAACCTACCTCAGCGGGCACGTACTGGTCGACAGCAGTGGCAACAGTCGCACAACAGATCCAGATGAGAACCACCACCGACAGCACCAGGGTCAAGGTCAGGATCCACCCTGGGAGCCACGGGTTCCTGACAGCGTCACACACACGACCAGACACCACTTCACCGAGGGCGGTGAACAAACACCCCAAAAACACTCAGAGAAAAACTGTTCTCATTTAGCTGGAGGGACATGAACTAAAACCCAACGACAGGGCGCCGAGGGAACACGCGCGCTGACAAACCGTGAGAAACAGCTGAAGAGGTTGTACTCGTCTCCGCTCAGATCTCGGTCCCGCTCCTGGATTAAAGTGCGGTGGTATTCTTTGTAAACGGGGCTGCTGAATCCGGAGGCTGGAGCTGAGAAATGACAGCACGTTGGATCCTTTGTCTGAATTTCAGGTGCAGTTTTGCCACAACCGACACGCTGAGGGGGGCTTACTGCTCTTCTGCGCCGCGTCCTCCTCCTCCTCCTCGTCGTCTTTTCCCAGGTCGAACTGAGAGAAAAACCTCACTTGAGGCTCAGTCTTGTGAAAAGAAGAAGTGTGTGTTATTTGCTTTCGCAATGGTTTTACAACACAGAGACCAAGACACCAGATCTCCCACAAGGAACGCACCTGGAAAATAACAACTTTGCCATCATCAGCCTGGAGGTAGAAGGTCCATGTGGAGGTAATGAAGCTGTGGGCCTGACTCATCATATCGTCCCAAAAGCCTCGGACCAGGGTCAGAGGGTACAGGAGGTGGATTCTAGGCACCATGGCCTCCAACTGAAACACATACAAGGGAGGACGGCTCTCCATCGTCAGACACAAACTGAAAACACACGTCATCTGGGAGGCATACGAAGCGGGCGGTGCCACCATACCTGGTTCTGGCGTCGCTCTGCAAACGGCAGCTGGCTCTGGCAGCCCAGGTTGCAGGCGTATTGCTCATCCGACTGGGTGTACGCTTCATGACAGGCTGTTGAATTTTGAGATGGCGAGAGGGAACAGATGGAGAAACAGGATTAGAGACAAACACGGAAAGCGGTGCCTAATTAAAGCAGGTCCACCAATCAGGGACCTGGGTGAACAAACAGGACACACTGCATAAAAAAATCAATCAATCACTTAAAATAATCAGACAAAGCTGACAATGGAGCAAGATTTTTGTTTGAAATAATATTTAAATTTTATATTAATTGAAAACTTTCTTGAAACAAGTGAAGATCTAAAGGTCTAAAAACAAGTTACTTTTTCAGGTGATGTGTCTTATTTTGAAGCGTAAAGACATTTTAGGACAATAATTGAGACATTTCAATGAGAAATAAGGCAAACATTCTTCGTAAGATTTTTGTTTTGCAGTACGCACACACACACACACACACACACTGACGTGTAGACACGTCTTAAATAGGTCAACACCTCGGCGAGTGACTTACTGGATTCACACTCAGATCTGGTTTGATTCAGATCTTCACTGTCACGAACGAACTGGCAGATGGAGAAGAGTCGGCAGCCTCTCTGACAGGCGTACAGTTCCTCCTCCTGCAGAACCAGAGGAACCAGACGACAAACAACCGTGACAGCTGACGCACTTTGAAAACCTCCGCTTCGGCACAGAAACACACCACATTTGGACGTTTACGTGCCCAAACCACTGCCTCGGTCCACGGTCCATTCCTTCTTTGCTAACTCATGCCAACGTTAGCTAACGCCACTTGACCCCAGCAGTCAATACTCACCCGCGGGTACGTGTGCAAACTGTATGTCATCTCACAGGACTTCTGACAAGACACCGTGCTTCCCAGGACACTGTCAAACACTTCGGAAGATGCCTTCGTGCACGCAAGTACGGCGAACAGTCCCCAAACACCGACAAAGCCAGAGAGCGTGCCCATTTTGTCAACGAAAACCGACACAAACAAACAACACGTTCTCTTCCTCCTCCTTTACCTGCGCTAGTCACGCGAGAATTCTACCTCACGCGAGACTGTTTGGTATGTTGGTGTGGTATGGAGCCTCGTAAAAAGATCATTTCCGTCTATTTGTCTGCGTATTCGAAATCTAATTGTTCGAATCGAAAAACACGTTTTTATACAATCAATAACATCATGATTTAATTTCACACAAATTAATTAAAATCCATCATCACTATATTGTTGGACAAGATCATCGTTTTTATAAGGCCGCTACCCGACTGTTCACACTGAACCCGAATGCAACATTGGCAGCTTCATGACAGTTTGCTTGCTCAAATTTATTTGTTTTATTGGATAGTTTCACAGTTAGACTGAAGCGGTATATTACACAAACAGCACTAAGCACATACACTGAAGGTAAAGCCGGGAAAGGGTTGTGCATTGCGGTAATGAGCACATACGCAATTTAAAAGCAGGCAACATTTTAACTCAACAGCAAAAACAGGTGGGTGGAAGGCAACACACGCACTGGACAAAACTCCCGATGGAGATTAAGTGACTTTCAATGTACGGTATTTAAATCTGGAAACATCACAACAGGGAAATGCACTCTCTGAAGCCAACCGGAGAGCTTTAACGTGTCATTTTCATTGCTGAATGTATTTTTGCGTCATTCTAATGGTGTCCAGGCTGTGGCGGTAGTACGCATCTGAGCTAGTTCGTTAACCACAACAAACACCACAGAAGAGAAGGTTCCTCTCGCTACAGCTAAAAACCCTCACTAAATTAAATATTTGAATAACTTAAACTAAATCATCAGTAAATTTTTTTTATCGTTGGAGTTTTATCGTCGGAGGCCGGAACATCAAATGTTAGGTGCTAACGGCTAGCTGCTTGCAATTAGTTGTGTTGTAGCACAACTGCCTGCTAGGCTAACGTTAGCTTCCTGCTTTGTGTTTGAACATGGACAAGTTTGTCATTCGTCTTCCAAAAGGAGAAACAGCTCCGAAGCCCAAAAGCACAGAGAAAGTTTACAGGCAGACGACTATCGAGTCTTTAAAGGTGAGATACAAGATCTTCAGCTTTAATACAACCGTACTTATTACTTGTGTTATTGCCCCCCATCTCCATCAGAGAGTGGTCGTCATTGAGGACATTCTGCGCTTTAAGTCCATGTTGGAGCTGCCCGACCAGAGCAGAGAAAACCTGCTGAGCACCCTGACTGAGCTGAGCAAGAAGATCCCATCTAGAGAGGTGCTCAAGTCCACAAAGATAGGTGAGGGGGACATCTTCGTCCAAGCTGTCAGGTCACTGTGCTTCCTGCTCTGACGACCCAGCACAGACTCCACACTACAAACTGTACACTTGAAGGAAAACCTTGAAAGCCTGAGTCTGTTAATGTAATGAGGGAAAACTCTTCAGTTATCAGTTCTATTTTCATGTAAACTGATGTAAATCAAACCAAATGTCTCTAAACCTCATGTTTCAATTCAGTTTCTCTATTAACTAGGGGCATGTTCCGGAAAGAAGGTTTAGTGAAAATCCTGACTTTGTTAATCCTGAAAAATGCTAATTTTTCAGTTGTATTTTAATGTAAACTGACAAAATTGACCCAATTGTCTGTAAAGTATCAAATGTGTGTCAAATGAATCCCGTTGATCAGAAACTCTAAAATAATGAAAATTCTGCAGATTTACCTCATTTCCACATTAACAAAGTCAGGGTTTTCATTGAACCTGAGGCCCATTCCAGTAAACCGTTGAATGAAACCTAGAGTTTGTCAATCCTGGACATGAGAAAATCTCTGCAGATGTTTCCTCATGAAGAACTGCATCCACACATATGAAATGTTAAAGACATTTGGTTTGATTCCTGTCAGGAGGAACAAACTCACTCAGGGTTTTCACTAATCCCCAGGTCTTCAGTAGACTGATAAAACACTGAAAAAAATCAAAATCCTTTCTTGTAATATAATCTTTTAGACTTCACCTGAAAAAGTAATTTGTTTTTTTTACAATTTTCACTTGTTTCAAGCAGATTTTCACTTGAAAAAACTTCCCCTGGCAGAGTTTTCTACTTTTCAAAATAAGACAAATATGTTAGTAATATTTTGAGTGTTTGCAGTGAACCAGTGATTAACCTCCACCGGGCTGATATCACTCACAAGTTGTTTTTAATTTAGTTTGGACTTGTAGTTATCAATTCGATTCATAATGATTTGAGCCATTGCAGACAGTGTGATTATTATGTCCTGATTGTTGTTGTTGTTGTTGTAAATCAGTTAGTGACATGACACCAGTGTTATACCTTGTCTGTCGACCTCCCTTCTCTCAAACTATTGGATTGTGATCGTGAACAACCACCTGCATCCGCTTTTCTCTGCATCGTTCCAATAACATCAACACAAAAGAACAAGCAGCGATCCAAACTGCTCACCAAAACTGTCCCCAAACTCCCGTTATATGACTTTACCAAAACGTCTGTCACCGAAGGTCATGCTGTCAACAAACTGCGGAAGCATCTGGACCCCGAGGTGAGCTCAGCAGCAGCGAAGGTGTACACTGACTGGAGGACGTTCATTGAGGTGAATTCCAATAAGCCGTCCATTGAGGTGCGCTCCGACAAACAATCTGAAGGACTCAGGAGCAACGCGAGAAGACTAATGGCGGATGCCTTGGAGGTCAAGGTAAGAACGTGAACGGTGAAGTCCACAGGAACGGCATCAGGAAAGGGTGTTTGAAGACCTGCAGGACATGTTTACTTTAGTCAACTTCATTTATTACCTGCTGCTCGTCATATGCAAAGAAAACAGAAGAGCAAAAAATGTTTAAAAAGCATTAAAAGACAAAACCCTGTGAGCTTCACACTTCATCATATGTTAGTATGCATACAAACATTATGATAAAACGTTACACTCATAACAGTATACGTTGTCCTTTTGATATTAACCCTGTCATGCATGACCCAGGATAAGTTGAGTAAACATAATATATATTTCTGTTTTTATGTGTCTTATGGCATATAAGAAAAACACTGCACTTTCTGTCTTTAGCAAACAAATGAATCATTAGATGTTACTTAATGCCATTTTTTTTTAACCTGCAAGAGTCTCCTGTTGTAGAAGGACTGAGAAGAAATTCCTGAGGTCCGAGGCATGTTTCCTTTACTGGCAGTCATCTGCAATGTTGACAAAATGATGTTGCAGTTACAATAGCTGACCACTGTGTGCCAGTGTTGGGTGGGTGCTCAGGTGTTCCCTGTAGAGGCTTATATGCGACTGTGACATAACGACATTTTAATGGCTGTCCACTTTAGTGACATCACGTCATGCGTAAAAGGGTTAAATTATATATAATATCACACTATATAATCAATCAAACGTACATACTAAATATATATAGACACTATATAGACATAGTCATACATACTTACTAATATATGTATATATATACACCACATATACTACTGTACCATATATATCATACATATAATAATATTCCCTGTTTTACTAGATGCTTTTATATATGTGTGTGGTATAATAATAATTATTGTCCAGGCACACACCAAAAGATATGCAACGTGAAAATAAACAATAAAAATCTGAGAAATCCTAATTATGCGGTGCATGATTAAAGTTTGCAAACATGGTGACTGAAGTCTCAGGGGTGATAAGTAGTGAGGTGCACTAAAAGTAAGAGTGTGAAGTTTTATTTAAAGTTTTTTTACATGTACAAAAAATATTCATTCATTTACTTCCAACCTTATTCACCATTATTTTTACACTTTTTCTATTATATAAAAAAAATTCAAAATGTGTGACATGAACATATATATCAAGTAACATGTGTACACCATATTTATTTAACTTTCTTGTCTGACCCACAGGAGGGTTGTGGTCTTCTAGACAACATAGAGAGGGAGGTGTTTCACCAGAGCTCCCGGTTAGTCAGCAGCTCGTACAGACGGACGGTCAGAGCGCTGGTCTTTGCCTTCAAACACAACGCCGAGCTCAGAGCGCACGTGAAGGACCACACCACATCTGTCAGCCAGCTAGTTTCCAAATACAAGAAGTAGCCGTTCATGAGGCCTCGAGAAACGATCCCCAAACTTTGGATGCCTGCACGGTGAACATTGTGTCGTACACAATATGTTTTGTGGCACAAACACTCGTGGATAATTTGATTTTCTTTATGCTGCTGATCTTTTTTTAAAAACTGGAATCATGGTGTTTGTTTTAATCATCTAAATAAGATTTTTTTTTTAAAAACGACAAATTCACTTTTTCAGTCCTTTTTTTTTTCTTCCATTCCTCCACATCACTAAAGCAGCACCAGCCAAACAATGGCTATGATCATGAGAATGACGGCCAGCACGCAGATGCTGATGAAGACGATGTCGCTCAGGTCGTGCGGCTCAGGGTCGGGTTCTCCTGCGCCGCCGTCGCTGTTCTGCTCCGTTTGTTGGGCCTGTTCCTCCCGACGACGCTCCTCTGCCGAAACGATGGACACGGACGCCACCTTCCTCAGGGCGTCACACTGCACCTTGTACTCCTGCAGGTTGTGATGCCTCCCGTCGGAGAAATCGATGTAGAGTTTGTTTACCAGCATGGTGACGTTCCGATGCTTCTGCAAACGGATCAGGAGTCAGTTTCAGTAGAAGCTGATGGAGATGTTTGGAGCAGGTTACATCCGGAAGAAATATGATGAAATGGTGAATGTTTTGTCATCTCTTTCTTACACGTTGTATGAAAACAACTAAAATGAAATACAAATTCAATTTATGTGATGTGTTTGTGTTGTAACGGCACGTTCTGGCATCTGAGTCGGCACCTCCAACTGACTGAGGCCACGCCCATACAGACACGAGTTCAGGTGAATCAGTAGTTTTCTATGGGCTGGACCTTTGGTCTCCATGGAGACGAGTTCAGGTGAATCAGAGTTTTCTATGGGCTGGACCTTTGGTCTCCATGGAGACGAGTTCAGGTGAATCAGTAGTTTTCTATCTTTGGACCTTTGGTTTCCATGGAGACGAGTTCAGGTGAATCCGTAGTTTTCTATCTTTGGACCTTTGGTCTCCATGGAGACGAGTTCAGGTGAATCAGTAGTTTTGTATCTGTGGACCTTTGGTCTCCGTGGATACAAGTTCAAGTGAATCAGTACACCTGTTGGTGGAGGTAATAATTAAGTAACAATATGGGAAACAACTTCTGTTCCATCCTCATTTTCTTTTTGTTTTTGAGTGAATTGTGCGTCCCTCAGCGGGCGCCGGGGGTCAAAGGTTACCCACCTGACTAGCAGTGCCGCAGTTGACAAACTGAGCGAGTATCTTGTACGAGGTCGGCGTCAGCCTGGCTGTGCAGGTGGGGTTCCCCAGGTAGATCCTCTCGCGCTCCAGCTGAGGCAGAGACTGCTGCGGTATCAGGATGGTGAATTCTGATCGCGTGCAGCTCACGTTCACCGGCACCACTTCAGAGTTCAGAGACACACACATGTGACAGAGATTTAGGCCCTCCCGGTGTCAAATATTCACTGAGCGTACGGTTCTGAGTCAAAAGCACTCGTAGGGAACGTTTACCTCCGAGATAAGACGCGCTGAACCCTCTGTGAGCTTCGTTTCTGTCTGTGCTCAGCACCACCAACAACTTGTTGCCCTTTGAGATGAGAGACGGCGGCTGCTCTCTGCCGCACCAGCGTCCCAGCAGGGCATCTGACTGGCTGTCTCCGTCGTAAACGGCGACCGAGTCGTAGTCGCACTCGTCTGACAGACTGTTGCGTTCCTCCAGGTCCATGAAGGGGAAGGAGAGTTTGATGCGGTATCCAGCTGCCAGCGAGACGCTCCAGTGGCAGTCGATGTTGTTTGGGTAGATGCTGGGGAAATGCGGGCTGCTGAAGTTGCCGCTCACAGCTGATAGGACCTGTTGGCATTCACCTGTTCACACACCAAGAACGGCATGACATGAAATGCTAATATCCTACTCGTACAAATATTATTTACAAATTTATCGTAGGATATGACTTTTCCTTTCTTCCAAACACATTATTATGAGACTTTCTGCTGGTGTAGTTATTTTTTTTCGATCTTAAAAAAATGTATAAAAAGAGAGATGAATTATTGAGGGATTAAAGAAACGTTGGGGTGTTCTTACTGACATTAAACTCAGACTACGTCAGCATCCTTCAGGACGTGGACACTGAGTAGCTGGTTATCCAGAGCTGTGGCTCAACCACTCCAGGATATGTTCCCTTTTGGTTTGTGACAGTATGAGCTGCTCTCAAACAGGTTTTCTGTCAAGAGATTGTGTTTGGCTTTGTAGCAGAGGTGCCTCATCTTTAGTTCCATCACCACCTTACATGTTCTATTTATTTCAAACTTGACATCTGATGTCTTTCCTCCTTGTCATTCCCTGTTTTTCTCTCTGGCGCCGAGCAGCCGTCGGTCCAATCATAGACGTCACTGCTCCCTGTTACCCTCTGGTCAAAGATGCATCGAATGTCTCAGATGATGCTTCCTATAAACCTGTGTTGAAGTTTGAGTAATCATGTTTCATTCCGAGTCACGTATTTACATCCACATCATACCTGAGAAGTAGTAAGCCTTGAACCCTCGCCCCCCGATGTTGAAGTCAGATTTGAAGACTATCAGGAGCTGGTTGGATGTGGTGACCGTGCTCGGAGGTTTGTCAGCCCCGCAGTACCGGCCCAGGTGGCGGGAGGTGACCGTGGGGCCGTCAAACATGGCGACAAAGTCAAAATTACATCCATCGTTGTTTTCCAGCTGGAAGTCCAGAAAGACCAGGGTGACCACGCTGGTGTTGGACACGTGGATGGTCCAAGAGCAGTCGGCGTTGTTGCTGTATTCGTGCGGGTAGCCTGGACTAGAGATAACGCCAGAGAGCCCAGTCAGGACCCCGCCGCACATATCTGCAGGGGGTCGAGAGAAAATCACACTGTATTCTTTTATTTCAATGAGTAAGTGCAACAGCCTCCACAGGGTCACCTGCAAGGGTACAAGTACGCTGTGTACATATATGATCGGTTTCAGTTCAACACATTACTCTCAAGTACAAAATCATTTAGTCTGGACAGTGATAGCTACACCTGGTGGTGAATTGTGGTCCGCAGGACGATCAGGTGAGGTTAGTTAAGCAACAGCAGCTCTGTCAAAGTACCTTAATCTGAGTCAAACTGTAATTTGGTATTGAAATGTACATTTTGTAATGATGTGCAAAGCAGTCCTTTTAGGTGTACTGAATCACTAGAGTCTGTTCGGTCAAAAGAGTCATTCAGAGGATTTGTTACCAAATTGTTCATTTATTTCATGTTAAGCTATGAACTGTCATGTGTTTCAGATCATGTTTTGCCTTGTAACATCATGCAGTCGGCTGCGTTTATCTCTGTGTGGTCACATACTGTCAGGTTCACTTTCACTGAGTGATTTGTGTCAGTCGGCTGTTTCATAGGGAACGAATGAATCAGATTCACCCGCAGCAGTTCACTGCCGCACTCAGCTGAAATCTTTTCAGTAAGTGATTCAGTACAGCTTGTTCTTTCAAACGAATCGTTCACGAACGGGACATCACCAGCAGTTGTAAGTTAGCTAATCGGCTAGTTAGCCGATCGTGCTCTGTGTCAAACGGGAGTCACCTTTTCTGTAGCCAAAGTTGAAGCCCTTGTACGCCACGTGGCGGTCCGAGTGGAAGATAACGGACATGACGTTCCAGGAAGATGTGAACTGGGGCGGGGGGACGTCGCCGCAGTATGTGCCGAGGAGGTTCCCCTCGTCCGCCGATATGCCGTTGTAGATCTTGATGTAGTCGTAAGCACAGTTGGCGTGGTACTCCAGCTCAAAGTGGTGAAAGGTGAGGAGGACGGACGAGCCCTCGGACACCACAATCAACCAGGAGCAGTCGACGTTGTAGGGATACGGGCCTGGGAAGTTTGGACTGGAGATATTCCCAGACGGAGCAGAGAGGATTCCTCCACATTTCACTCCTTACATCCAAAAAAAAAGAACAACCTGTTCAACACCTGTTGAACGAGTAGATCTAAGGGTTTCCCTTCTTGAGTCAACAGCTGAGGCCACTGAACCTCCCTAACGTGGATTCAAGCGACAGGAACTCGATGGTCCCTCGGTAGGTTCCCTGAGGAAATTCAAGATAAAACAAACTCACCTTTTTTTGAAAGGACCACTTGAGTATCCAGAAGTAAATGAATCAGTATAGCCGCCCTGACGCTCATGTTATCGTTTATTTGCTGTTGTCACGTCTCGGTGATGGTAATGACAGTAGAAGACAACAGGAGCATCATGGCCGCACACACCGGCCGTGGTGCCTGTGGAGGTAAAAGGACTTTGAAAAATTCATCCGTAGGCTCACTGAGGAACCTGATAGCTACCCGAGCCGGTCTTTGCCCTCTCCGCTAAATTTTAATGACTGAAACCCAATGAGAGACAAGTGGCTTGTCAGGACACAGCTTGGAGAGATGGTATACATATTTAATGACGATCGCGCACACGGCGCCGGCTGCAAGTGCAGCTGATAAGAGACACAAAAGAAAGAGGTCGGTCACATTCGCCACCGATATAAGTGACTTCATTACAGCACCATGAAGAATAGAAGAGCCCAGAGTGGATGGACAGATGTTACCGTGGTAAAATGAGGGGTCTGAAGTTGAGTGTTACAGACACAGTCTTCCTGTGTCAGTTTGTAAGTTGATGCAAGTTTGTAAGTTGATGCAAGACTGGGTTGCCAGGTTACCAGCCCGATCAGAGCAGAAAAACCTTCTCAGCTCAGTAAAAAAAACATAGTCTTGGCAGAAACTGTCATGCATGTGTGTTAGAAAACAATGTAAAGACATGTAATGTGTAATAAGATGGCTGAGATGTGGTACGTTTGTGATTGGTCAGACTGACAAGGACAAAATAAAATACCTGTCACTTCTTTTTTGGATCATCACTCAGAGCACTTTGTGCTTAGAACCGGAGGATACGTTCATACCATCTTCCCGTTATCATCCAAATCCCACCGGATATTGTCAAAAGCAGCTGAGTTTTTCCATCTACCCACCTTGCACAGAAACAAATGGAGCCTTATCTAGCAACTCTGGGAACAGATGGTGCGCGTGAGGAAGTGAGGGATAATTGTCATGTCCTGGTCGAAGGCAGGAATGGTGAAGTGTCGTCGGGTCGGCGTGACCTTCCAAACCCCCGTTGGAGCGTCAAATAACTGCTCTGACAGGGATTTCACACCGACACTTGTTTTGTTTTTGTCACACGTGAAAGGTTGTCACCTTGAAAGTGAAAGAAAAACAAGAAAGAAAGAAAAAGCGTCTTCCGAAGCATGTTGTGGAGGCACTAAGGGAGCTGAGCAAGTAAATAGAATTCCCCTTTTATTGTGTGTGTCTCTGATTTGTTCCCCATTTCAGTGTTTCATGTCTCATTACAAACACAGTGACGGCAGCGTTATGCAAACCCAAACGTACGTATCTCACTCTTAAGATGTGAGCTTTCTTTTCTTTTTTTTTCTTTAAATGTAAATTTTGTTTACACTCCTGTTTCTGGTGCTTTGAAGAACGCTGTACTAACACTGTGACAGATTTTGTGGTATTTTGCGTAACGCCAATCATCCTGTGACTCATTTTCTCCTGGTTTGGACGTCTTAAACCAAACAGCTCAGACACATGTAGACCGTAATAATCCAGACTCAGCAGAGTGTCTCACAGACAGGGAGATAAAGTACTTTTAGAAATAAGTGTTTGCTATTCCAGCCGGGCTGTGAAGGCTTTTACAGTGACTATGTAATGGCGTCAGCGAGCAGGGATAATACCCGCAGAGACCTGCTAGAGGATGCTGTTGCACCATGGAAACGGTAGCACTCTGCACACCCAGTCCTGCCAAAGCTCTTAGCTGGAGTAAATAAGATTGTGATTAAAATCAGTCAAGTGTTTTTCACCCAGCGATTCCAGGAACTGAAATGAACTGCCTTTGCCTTTGAATTTTAATTCTGTCCTCGCTGAAAGCTTGTCATTGTTCAAGGATGTGGATACTGGGCAGCGTTGAAATGTGTTTCAGAAAGATATCGCCGGCCCCCCACCCCCCCCCCCCCCCCCCCCCCCCCCCCCCCCCCTCTTTCA